>NJDC01006763.1:101681-123857 GCA_002245475.1 Calephelis virginiensis | reverse complement strand
GTTATTATGTGTTGCACCCGGCCATAACTAATGTTTGTTATCTCAACTATCTTACCAATGGTCAAACGTCGGTCACCCAGTACGAGATCACAAATTTTATCGATGTTTTGTTTCGTGGTAGAGGATGTAAGCTTTCCACTCCTAGGATCATCTTTAATGCTCTCACGACCGCGCTCAAACTCAGCTACCCACTTCTTGACACTGGAATACGATGGAGCAGACTGCCCCAAAGTGCTCACCATATCTTGATGGATGTCTTTTGGCGATAGGCCTTTTTTATTGAGGTACTTAATGACTGTACGGTGTTCCATTTTCTCAATTATTGAAAATTGCGTCAGATTGCTTCAAACAAATAATTACAGAAAATTTATATTGTGCAGTATCGGAATGAAACTGCGCAAAATAAATCAATATGACACATACTAACAAATGACGGTAGATTTTAAAAAGATGTCATAGCTCCATGTAGGTTAGGCCACGAACTTTTGGATCCACCCTCGTATTTGCCAAATCATTGGTAATAATTGTAAAATTTATTTTTTATTACTTATTTCCATTAAGTACTCGAGTTTATTGTTTTATATTATTTTAATGATTTGATTTTTGCATGATAAGTTTAATCGCCGAGAATCATAAAAATATTATAATAATATTTTATTATTATTAGTGCCTTCAGGATTGCTTAGGAATAGGAGAAAACAAAGGTTCAATAATTATTAAATGACAAGGTTCCCTCCGCTGCTTTTCCCGAACGCCATGTTACCTATACAAAAACTTTTCTTCCGATGTATAAACTATATAATTACGAAGTTACTTAAAAATACGTTCTTTAGTATCATGAAAGAGTAACAAACATCCATCCTCAAAAACTTTTAGATTTACAATATTAGGATAGCAGGATTAAGAAGCGTTAGATAAACACAGACTGTTCGAAACAACCACAAATTTATTTTTTGTGATTAAACAGCGAACATATAGATACCATAGATATAGGTACGTGGATATCCTGTGGCCGGGATATTGAGCCTATTGTGCAAGTCTTCAGGCTACCCTCCCTTCCGGACCAGAAGACTTGTCATTCTGGCGGCAGCAAAAAGGTAGGGCAGCGGCACCATTGGCCTAGTTGATAATCACCCATCTAAACCTATGCTTGGAGATTTAATTTTTAACATATTATGTTAAGTAAAAAAGGTATGCTTCTGGGAGCTACCTAGAGTTGCCAACTCTCGAAAGAACCAACACGGGGGGATTTTAACAAATCAGGGGCAGGGCTGGAGTTAAAAAAATAAATGATGCAAGGCAAACAAGAAAACGGACTTCCTGATGGTAAGAAATCCACGCCGCAACCTGAGGCTGGAATATTGTTTGGCCTCGAGTAAAAGTAGTTTGCTGGCTACCTTATTATCCTAAGTCGTAAGTGCTGACGTAATAGCTGCAGGAATAGACAAGGCGGTGGTACCAATCCAGGCGAGTCGCTGCGAAACTATACTACTTAGTCAGATGTTACAGAGTTGGTGAAGGTAAGCCTATGCTTGTCTTTTACGAGCTGCCTGGCAGAAAGGCAGATGGTCTATTCTGCAAAGGAGCCCGGACCAACAAGGAAGAAAAACTTATGTAATTATTTATTTTTATTTTTAAATTGCTGTTAAGGTAAGTATTTGTTGGGAGTGTAATAGTGCGCGGCAGGAGCGAACGTTACCTCGAGTTAGGAGAGTGTAGTCCTCTTCACTCCACTGCAGTGTGAAGCGAAGGCAGCAGATTTGATTATATTGATTGTTCATTCAAGATAGTACGTTTCATTAATAAAACCGGAGATATTATTGCGTCTCGGGAGTTCGGGAAGTTAGCCATTATTACCATTGTCTTTCGGGTATTTCGGGAGAGTTGGAAACCCTATAACCACCAAATAATTAACTTGGAATTTGTGTGTATTCTTTGCGCACATAAAACGCTGGTTTCTTGATTTCGTTTCCTTCTTATTGTTTGACGGGAAAATCCTGGCAAGAGGACAATTCACCTGACAAAAATTATAAGTATGGGGTCTAGATGTGATGCACAAAGGTGGAAGAGTAATTTATTAATTACACTTGTACGTTCAACAATATATTTTTATAAATTTTAAAGAAAGAAAGAAAAAATTCGCCCGAGACAGGGTTTGAACCCGTAACCTTTCGTCTCAAGCCGAAGAATGCTCTAACCAATTGAGCTACTGAGGATTCAATTTCCTTGGCGAAATTTTTAATTCCTTTCTAACCCGTTAACGCGGGTAGTTATGTCCTATAGATACACAATTCTAATTACACCCCAAATGAGTTCATCATTACAGATGAAATTCACATTTTAGAATGGCCATAACTTTCGTTTCTCGCAACGTATTTTTATTTTAGCACTTGCCCTGTGCTTGGGATAAATTTCTATAAATTTTAAAGAAAGGAAAAAATAATATATTTTTTATTAAAACCTACATTTTAGCCAACCGGTTTCACTATTCAAGCATCGTCAGGTTGTTGCTTAAATAGTGAAACCGGTTGGCTAAAATATACTAATAAAAATATATTGTGGAACGTACAAGTGTAGTTAATAAATTATTTCTAGAATGGAATTCCACCAAGCACTGATGATAAGTGTAGAAACAAAGCTGGAGGATTGAGGAAGCCTATTTACTATTACTTTTACGTTATATATCTCTCCAGAAATACAGAACCTATCTACTTATCAGTGTATCCCACTATTTCCATTATGCATTTCCATTGATGGAAATAGTGGGAGAGTTTTTCCCACTATTTTCATTGCGACTTGTCGGACGCGGCAGTGGCAAAAAAACGCTATTTCACCCGACGTACAGATAAAAACTATTATTGACTATTATAATAATTCTAGCTTTTTTACTGCCACATTATATTAATATAAGTACTCATATTTTATTAAGGATAAACAAATTCAAAATTCAGTTTTTTTACAGTATTAACTGCGTCCCGGATGAAATTCAATGTTTGTATGAATAAATGCTTTGATGAAGCTGCACAAAGAAAAGTAATTGTTCCTAAAGCTTACAATATATTCCTTATAAATAGATTAGGAGGTAATAAGGTTTTACTATTGTTTATTTTCAAGTAATTTTATTAATCAGTAATTTATTCAGGCAGTCATCAATGTTGAAGTGGAAATAGATTCTCAAATAGCACAACTGCGTGTTTTTAATACAGATTATTTCTTTTAGAGAAATAATGGGATATAATTTTTAAAAAAGGTTAGTCCCACTATTTCCATTTTGTGTTTCCATGGAAATAGTGGGAACCACCCCTACTTATTATATTTATCTGCGTCTCTGCTAGACACTAGTAAAAGTGCTGGTTAAAATATAAGTCAGTACCAACGAGGCCACTGGTGTTAGGGTGCAGCAATTTGCCCGGGTAAGGAAACAAAAGGAACAGGAACAGGAGTTCCTGCCGCCGTAATGACTGTCATGTTTCGGTTCGGAAGGAGGCTAGTCGGTGGAAACTCCCAATACGTCTAACACCTCTGCCGCGGGACAGCGATACACCTGTAACATCTATGGTGTCTGTAGGCCACAATTGTCTCTTACCTCAAGCATACCCGTGACGCTGATGTATCGCATAAAAAAAATAAGTATTGTTGCTGCATGGACAGAGTGGCAAACAACGGTAGGTGTTAATACAATTTTGATGTGATAATAATACCAAAGAGTGCTAAAAAAAATCTGGAAGAAGAAAAGAAAAGACTCTGCTATTACTAAGTCTCCGCTGTTTGTCTGTCTGTCTCCAGGCTGTATCTCATAAACCGTGAAGCTAGAAAGCTGAAATGTTCACAAATGATGTATTTCCGTTGTTGCTATAACAACAAAAACAAAAAATAAAAAAAATAAGGAATTTTAATCCCATACAATAAACGTGTTTTTTTAGATTTTTTTTGCTCAGTATTAAAAACGGTATATGGTAGACTTTTTCAATTTTCACCGAATATTTACGTGTACTTATATTTTCTTTCAAAATAAATAATTAAATAAAACTAAAGTAAATATTAAAGGGATACAACAAACATAATTTTTAATAAACTAAGTAAGCAAATATCTTCACCCCCATATCCTTGAAGAGGTAGGCAGAGGTACAACAACCGGGGCACCCACGACTAGCCGAAGACACTAAGTCCCACAATGTGATAGGTGGCAAGCCTATCGCCAACTGGGCACATACCCAATCCCGACCAACATTGTTTTATCAGAAAATTGGAAAAACCCAATTTTTTTTGTTTCCCTACCCGGGATTCGAACTCGGGACCTCATGTAGTCAAGTCCAACAACTGAACCGCTAGACCACAGAGGCGATTAATTTTTAATAGATAGATGATAATAAATAAAAAAGTTAAATAGGTAATTAAAGAGATATACAAAAGTTTTAATTTTGGTTTGGAGTAGAAAAATTAAAAAATATTCTGTATGTTGGTAGCGACCATGATGCTACATATATTACTACCATGAAACTATATTACCTATTATTGGAAGTCATACTCTTAAGAAAGACCCAGGAGTCGCAACATAAACGCTAAAATCAGCATTATTTCCATGTTGCTAAATGTTTACCTTAAATAGCAACTTTATGGCATAGTATCTACGTCATAAAGTGGTCTTTCTCCGATAACAATTGATACTGATGAAATAATCGGTATAAATATATAAATATAATAGCTTCAAGATTAGGTACTACTATAGCTGCAGTAGCGACACTTGGGATGAGTTGACATAACAATTGGCGACAATTATGCATATTCATTGGACATATATTTATTCATTTGCGTCCATATCTTGAATAATTTAATAAAATTATACTTATCAAAAAATATCAAATTCATTACCATCGTCATTTTTATCAATCAATGTAAGTAAAAAATAGCTAACGGAGTAGAGATGGGTCGGATTAGGTAAATTAGGGATTCGTTCCACCTGTTCCTAATCCAAATACCTATTCCATTGAATCCACTTAATCCACGTAATGAAATCGGCATGAAAATGAAATCCAGAAAAAATAGAGGAGTTGATGTTGAAACTTATTACTAATTGTGTTCCTTAGACATGTTTATCGTGAAGCTTACTTGTAATGATTTTTTACATTTTTAGATATAATGTCAATCACAATGTTTAAAAATTTAAAATACCATTATTATGACTTTCTTTGTTTTACCATTGGGAACTGAAAAGCCTATAGAAGTTTTGTTTACTCTGGCTACCACGCAAAGAAAGCAGTGTATGATAAAACGTCTAATTGTGTGTTCGTCAATACAACAACTAATAATGTAACAGCAACAGTGTAGAAAGGTAATTTCTAAAAAATAATTAAAATAAGTAACAATATACATTACAACATTCTATAATCTTTAAATCTAAGAAAATCAATAAACCCCAACATAACGTGCAATGTAGCTAAGAACGATCTTGATCACATCAGCTTTCCAACTAATAATACCCCTCTTTTTCGTCGGGGGGTTAAAAACAACATTTACCAAATTATCTTATTACTATTTACTAATTTAACACTATATATACGTATTTAATTGAATACACTGAACAAACCGGAGTGCACGGATCTCGTTCCACGTATCGGATTAGGTACAAACAAGGTATCGGATTAGGTAGGTATTGGATTATTTTGTAGTCTCTGGGAACGGGATTAGGTGGATTCCGTGGATATTTTTGGATTAGGTGCGACCAAATCCCGGGAAATACCTAATCCCTGCACCTTATCTAATATTTATGCCTCACCTCTACTACGGAGTATTCTTCAATCTTCATTCGTCGGGCAGCCACAGAGTACAGTAATAACTGGCGACTTCTGATTTCAAACAAACTTGCAGGCCTGTGTGACCGGTTATGTCAAATAAGTAATATGAAAAATTAGCAATTACCTAAATAATTGATTAATGAGCTATTTGTTAAAATGTAAGTTATATATTTTAAAATAACAATATTTTAATAACACTTGTATATATATTAATTTTTTGGTAGTGCAGCCTATAGCAGCATACCCTCTCTCTCTCTCTACGAGAGACAGGAAGTCGGAGTATTATAGTTGTTCTGTGAACAGGGGGGGTTACCATAAGCTCTTAAAACAGTATTATTTCAATAATACTTATTGTCATCGGAAAAAGACGACCTTATGAAGTATACGATAAAGTTGCTTATAAAGGCAGACATTGAGTAAGATAGAAATAATACTTCTTTATGCGTTCATGGTAGGGCCCCAGGAGCCTGGTAGGTATCAGTTTGGTGCAACTTTCAAAGCAAAAAAAAAAAATAAGTTTGCAATGTTTTTTATTCGCCCAAATCATATGACACTAGTTGCCTTATATCTGAATGCCTTTAGACTGACTTTCAAATTATACGGGTTATATTTTTTCAAGTAAACTTTATATAAATTCGGTTTGCTATGTATCTATGGAAGTCCCGCCTCTTATTACGTAGTATTTATATACTCTTTGGTAGGTATGATTCAAAACTATCCTGCAACATGGTTGTTTAGGGAAATCATGGTACGAAAAGTCGATGTAATTACAAAATATTCCTGTTTTAACAAACAAACCAACAGCACCATGTTGGCTTAATACTCGAAGCTCCTACCATACTATAGCTGTCTTATTAGTGATGTGTCGACTCGGGATAAACTTAAGTCAACTCGAATTTTAATTTCAGTAACTCGAATTAAACTCGAATTTAGTAGGATGACGTTCATATTTTTATCAATTTTAATAACCGGTTTGTTCCTTCGCGAATCAAATGCGATAAAAATATTTACATTACAGATTAAGGGAGTAGTTAATCTCGTGGTGTTAACAGACGTTAAATACAGAGTGTTCTTTAAAGTATAGTACGTAGGTACAGCATCGAATTGAGCATTTAGATGAAATTTTTTTAAAATGAAATATGTCCTATTAATGTCTATCAATGTTATTTTCAATTATTTCCTATAATTGTGTAGTGTTTTACAATAATTGTGTATATTTAAGTTAGTTATTACTTATTGATAGGAACTACTATGTTTTGTGCTCGTGGTTTTTAAAAACTAGGAGGTAATATTATCTTATAAAAAGAAATAGTTTTTTTTATTTATAAATATTCTTTTTTAATGACTGAATTAGTGTCATAATGAGAATCTCGTATTGTGATAAAATTGTTAATGTTGATTTAATAATTTCTTTGTATTGTTGTTGACGAAAGGGGTAAATATTTATTAGCTATGAAAAAAGTTCAATTAAACTAGTTTATGATTAATACTAGTAAAAATTGTAAATGATAATACTTGATAGTTGAATACCCACTATATGCATAGCAAAAAAACAAAAAAAAAATATCTATTTTTTTTTGCTTTTGCTACTACTACTAAGACTGATTTAAAATCCAAAGAAAATAATAAATAGACTAGATTATTAAACACCATGTATCATTTCTACCCACCTCCTTTCCTTCGTATTTTGTACACTCGGAATTAGAAATAAAATGCCTCGGAATTAAGGATTTTACATCGGAATTAGCCGTTTCTGACTTCTTCTCAATTGACGTTTATTTAAAAAAAATAACAAACATTTACTGTCATACTGTGTGTATATTTCGAAAATAGAATAAATTACACTTCGGACAAAAATAGTTAACTTTACAGTAAGCTATAATAAATACTTAATTTTAATTGTTTTTTCGAGTTTTAGTGAAAATACCGCGGAATTAGCTGCGTTTACCTTAATCAATTATTTATCAAAATGAACTGAATAAAAAGTGCCTTCTTATGTTAAATACGTTTACTCAAAATGAGACCCGCGATTTTCAATACAGGTCTACAATCTGCGCGACTAGTCGTCTACAGCAGCACGCACGACGTCCATGTCAATATCGGCGGCTGCTTTGATCTGGGATGCCTTGAGTGACTCGAAATTGAGGTGAGGTTTTGAGCAGGCCTTTTGTTCCAAGTGTTATCACATTTTGTAATCCAACGGATTCAAGTATGAACTGGAAGAGGGCCAGTATACGTTTCGAATGAAGTCGATTTCAAGTGCAGTCAGCAAGTCTTCCGTGCTTCTCGCTCTATGGGCTGGTGCAGAATCTTGTTGGAATGTTAAGCTTGTAGCGCCCCCAACTTCTTTTATCTTAAAACCCTCAATAACGCTTAAGTCCTGCTTGGAATTTAATTAAAATTATATTCTAAACGAGATTTTTCTTAAAAGAGCAACTTCTTAATGCAACTTTACAATGTCAAGCGAATCTTTCATTCAAAATAATTATTCTATTTTATCATATTAGTTATAATTCTACAATGGTATTGGATAAAAATGTGGATATAGTGTAAGATTTTTATTTGTGATGAATGAACAATAAATAAAGTATTATTAGTTATTAGTAATAACTTGCAAGTCTCCCATCGCCCCCCAATTTTTTCTAGGCCCCTTACCACCCTAACCCCCTCGAGGCCTCCAGCTTCCACAAGAAAGTGTAAAACACTGCGCCAGGGGCTCTACCCTGGGAAAAGGTTGGGAAAGACTGTTTTAATCTATCTCAATTTTTGAATCGCCTCTGTGGTCTAGCGGCTCAGTTGTTGGACTTGACTGCATGAAGTCCCGGGTTTGAATCCCGGATCGGGCAACAAAAAGAAAATTGTGTTTTTTACCAATTTTCGAATATAAAAAATGTTGCTCGGGATTGGAAATGTGCCCGGTTGGCGATAGGCTTGCCACCTATCACATTGTGGGACTTTGTGTCTTCGGCTGGTCGTGGGTGTCCTGGTTGTGCCTCTGCCTACCTCTTCGGGGATGTGGGCGTGAAGATACTTTTTTTCATAACACATTAATGCCTACCTACTGATCCATATTTATAACAAGTTAGAGATTTAATTCAAATTTAATAATAATAAAGGTATAGATTAGTAGATATATATCTACATCCTACATGGATTAATACGCAGAGATAAACCAGGTTGCGCTTTATTTGCGCGTTATCCTCGTAACGAGTTTTCACAAAATTTCACGAGTCGGTACACAATGTACCTATTATGAATGTCAGCGTGTGCACGTATTAGTATACAAGTACTACTTTTTAAATAATGCGCTTCGGCTTTAGGTTACACTTTTTATTCTTTTTACACTTTATACTTTTATTTTTAAATTGGCTGACCTAATCTAAATGTAAGCGAAATGATTAATTATGTAATAACAACAATATATAGATATCTTTCAATACATTCGGATTGCCGAAGCTTGATGAATATAGTCGAAGCGCATAATTTAAATACCTAGTACTTCTGTACCTACTAATGTTTGTCTGACGTACTACTATATTCTCTGTCCTATTTCTACCTGATCCTATTGACTGAATTGCTTATATTAATAAATATGTTATGAATTTATTGTTAGCCTAGATTGCGAGTGCCCGATAATATCGTTATTTTTCTGGTAATACCTATAGTTTATACCCCGCAGAATAAGATCTAGCAGTATGATTTTTACTTTCATGTAACACTTCTTGTGGAAATTTGACTGGTCTCATAAGAAACGGATAACTGCTGAACATGTTCTATTAAATTTTTCTGGAATAAGTACAAAAAGTTTTCCTCGTGGTGGTCCGGGCTCCTTTGCAGAATAGACCATCTGCCTTCCTGCTAGGCAGCTCGTAAAAGGCGAGCATAGGCTTACCGTCACTAATACTGTGACATCCTACTAGGCGGTAGAGTTTCGCTTAGATTCGTCCGGATTGGAAACACCGCCTTACCTATTCCTGCCACCTTAACGTCCACTGCTTGCTGTTGACGTGTTCCGGTTCGGAGGGTAAGGTAGCTGGTAAACTTACTTTTGCTCGAGGCCTAACATCCAGGCCTCAGGTTGGCAACGCACCATTATCACCTTTGGTGTCTCTAGGTGGCGTGAATTTCTTACCACCAGGAAATCTGTCTGCTTGTTTGCCTTCCATTATCATAAAAAAAATATTAAAGACACAATAGTATGGGACATTGTAAATAAATATATCAATTTATGAAATAACAACATAATTGTTTATTATATGAGTTGTCCTGAGAACAAGCGAACCTAACTAATTTAAAAATACAATCACATATTTGTTAGATACCTATTTGAATCAATTACCTGATATATTAAAATACAAAGTAGGTCCAGCAGTATAGTATCTAATAAAATTTCTCACAGCTTTGAGTCTTTCCCTTTCGTTTGAAATAATACTCGTAAATAAGAATGTGTGTTCTTAAACATTTTAATAATATTAATATGTTAATGCCTGTATCCGAGAGGTATGAACATACCCAAACAAAAAATACGATCGATTCTTAGTCTAAGAGTTATCATTTTTGGCAGATTAACACGCGGATTAAGGAATTAGGAATATTTGATGACGTCACAATAGTTTTTATCAGTTTTAACACGATTTTATCGCGATTCAGAGGCTAGTTTGAAATAGTAGATAAGTATTTAACATGGCAGTCATTTTAGAATTCCGTGATTACCTAGACACCAAATATACCTAAATCTGAATAACTAGATTACTTACTTATTTTAAATCATCTACTGGATTCTGTTTTACATAACTGCCGACATACCGCCTACTGTCTCCACATTTTTAAATAATAATTACTTGGTCCCATGTGTACAGCAGTAGAGGATTCAATCCCGGCCAATTTTCCTAATCCCAGGATTTCGGGATTTTCTACAATTAATCTCGGGATCCCGGGATTGTCCCGGGATTATATTGGTGAATTGTATTTTCTAGAATGTGGTAAGAAAAAGACAGTTAAAAAATATCAAATAAACTTCTATTTTCAATCTTTAGTTAAATATCTAAAAAAACAAAACAAAATGATACTTATTCCGATAAAATAAACAAACAAGGGACTGAAGCTTACTGCAGAATTGCCTAGTTTCTTTATTTTTTCTTAAAATAAACTGAAAAAAAATCAACTTCTTAAACCTTGTTTAGAAATACTATAAAAATACTACCACTGCCACCACCACTACCACTACCACTGACGAAACATCTTCACCTTTTTTGTTTAACAATAAAACTTTCTTTTGATAGACATTGTTTTCTTCTTAAAATTTAACTGAGAAGAAAACAAAATTTAAGTATATGCACCATATAAACATAACCTCTTAAATCTACAGAAAATAACGTTAGTTATTTTTTATCTATATTAATTCATTGATTATCATCAATTAACAAAAAATATCAATAGTTACACGACATAAAGCGGTTTTTTACACGTAACACGGTGGTACCGGTCGTTAGCAAAAACAAATAAAATCAGCAGTGTATACAAGATGGTCGTCAAAACGCCGAATGAAAGTAAGGAAGTTTCGATTCTCTTACTTTTGTATTGACATTTTTAAAAAATCACGGGATTCATAAAAATTAATCCCGAAAATTTTGGGACTACCGGGATACTGGTTTCGAATCCTCCAACAGCAGCCTTTAGAACAAAATATCGGCACAGTCAATGAATTTTTTTTAAAGGGCAGTACTGACCTTTCTCATTTTTATAGGACAGGAAGCAAAGGTCATGATATTTTCTTTGCGTTTTTTTAAAATTTGATCAAAATCCGATTAGTTTTTAAGTTACCTGCACCATGCACGTTGCATTCGTGTTTGGCATTTGCGTACATTAATGATATTTTACATTGTACGCAAGAGAAATAATGTCTGTATTACCAAAGAGGCATAACCAGGACATCCATGAAAGAAATGCAAACAAATATTTATAGTTTCGAGCCCCCACGGAAAACGAAACGGGTTGTTTGCTTTCTTGCGTATCATAACTTAAGAACGGATGCACCCATATCGATGCATTTTTTTTTGTTTAAAAGCTGACGTGAGCGAGATGATTCTTAGCTACAATACAGAAACACAAAAACTATTGAACAGATTGAATTTTGTATACCCGGGTAATCATTTTTTATGAATAATATTTTAAATATTAACACATTCATTTTCCAATCAGTAAATAATCGTATGACGCTATATTTTTCTATTATTAATCTACGATAAAATAGATTGAGATAAGCGTAATCCTAATTTATGATTGTAATTACTGAAATTTCATAATTTGTGCTTCGTATTTTGTGTTTTTTTTGTGATGACAAGAATAGACAAGGCGGCAACATCAATCCCAGCGAATCTTTAAAACTACACTTGCCTTTTTGGAGCTGCGTAGCAGAAGACCAGATGGACTGTATTCTTTATGTAGTATGCGAGTAACACAAGATCTAATTTTACAACTTGGTCCAAATCACCTTCGTTTTTAAGAACATGAGGCGACATTGCTTACAGCGTAGATCTAATGTCTTAGATGTGGCTAAAGAAGTAGTGAGTTTCAAATCAATCATATTTTACTCTAATCAACATTATCATCAACAATTTCATTTTCATAATCACCAACACAATCATCAACTCTAACTACACTAATTTCATTTTCACATACACACAGTATCTACCTTAATACTCGTACAATAATCAAAAACACAACATATTTAACAGAAATTTACAAAATTATAATGTATCTTAAAAGCACTGAGGCAGTGGGTTACGGCAGTGTTTGCATTAAAATATTAAAAACTTGTGCAAAAAAAAAAAACAATGTGAACCGCGTTTTTTGATCGATTTATCGTTTGAAAAGGGTAAATTTCCAAATAAGTACTTGAAAATACATTTCTTGTAAAACATTTTTAAAAAAGATGGACCAATGTGACATAAATAATTACAGACCAGTTACCCAAATTCCTGTGATATTAATTTTTTTTGAAAAAATGTATTGTTTCCGACTAGCCAAAATATTCTTTCATCGTATCGTTTTGGTTTTAGAAAAAAAGTTCTACAGCATTAGCTGGCTTTAATGTAGTTAAAACTGGAAGTCATCACCTTTATAATAAATCAAATGTGGCATGGCCTTTATTTTGCTAATTCCGCGTAAACAGTGTAACTGTTGCGGCAAATAAAGCTGCAAATGACTCAGAATGTGACAAGCCTAACTAACGTTCCACCGCCCACCTCCGCGACTAGAACACGAATAAAGGAAGAACTCGGGAAACAATATAAATTGTCACGTCCTTCGCATGTGATAACCCTACCTAAGGTTGCCACCTCCCACCTCCGCGACCAGTAGGGTTACTCTTGAATCTCGATTAATGCAATATTGGAAATTGGAATCGGATCTGTCACTTTAGGTACTCTTCAACATAATACTAGCGAATTATTAAAGTTTAATTAATATTAAACAATAGATGATTTTATCCGATTCATTGAATTTTGTTGTAACTAAATGTTAATCATCCTTTATTACTGTGTTCCAGAGTACCTAAAATGACAAATTCGATTCAAATTTCCAATTTCCATGAAATCGTGTTTGGAGAGTAACCCTACAGGAATAGATTCCGAACTCGGGAAACACAACCACTTGTCTCGTCCTTCGCCATCTTCTATCGTGTGTTGCTATAAGTGTGCCAAATTTCATACTCCTCCGTCCGCGCAATTTTCGTAAAAAGGGGTCCAAAGTTTTTGCTTCATATATTAATATTATGATGATGATAGATAACATACTCATTTTTACTTCGACGTAACTCGTAACGTTTCATTGATAAGCTTCATTAATTAATTCACAATTTATCAAATTGATGTTAAATACATTTATAATATCGCTAAAATCATCTAGATTTTACCGATAAAACTCGTAATCTATATGCCTATATAAAAATGAATCCCCATTTCGCGAGCTCATTGCATCATGCCTGATCGGTTGGACCAATTTTGCTAATTCTATTTTTGTTGTCTAACACAATATTATAGGAGAAGGTTCTTATAAAACAAACAGGGAAAATTGCTTGGAAAATGAGAAAACAATGTTTTAATCCATTCATACTGTTACTAGTTGTTAACAAAGAGTATATAAATACTACGTAATAAGAGGCGGGACTTAGATACATAGCAAACCCGAATTTTGTATGAAGTTTAAGTATAACCCGTACAATTTGAAAGTAAGTCTAAAGGCTTTCAGATATAAGGCAACTAGTGTCATATGATTTGGGCGAATAAAAAACATAGCCAACTTATTATTTTTTTATTTTTTATATGAAAGTTGCGCCTAACTGGTTGTTAATGTCAAGTGATACGAAGTTCGCCAGGTCGGCTAGTTGCTTATAAAATACTAACTGTTACCCGCGGCTTTGTTCGCGACGCAATTAATATATCGACTGTTAATAACTCATTAACAAGGACTTTCATACAAACTTTCAACGCTCAAATACGTATCTACGCATTTTTAAAAAGTAGGCCAAAAAATAAAGTTTCATGTTTCTAATTAAAAAATGACGGTATTCGATACAAACTTTCAACCCCTATTTCACCCCCTTAGGGGTAGAATTTCCAGAAACGCTTATATACATGTATACTAATTATTTTTAGTAAAAACCCAAAATAAAATTCCATGCTTCTAATAAAAAAATGTGGACTTCCATACAAAATTTCAACCCCTATTTGACCGCCTTTGGGGTAGAATTTCCAAAATTCCGTCCTTAGTGGGTGTCAACAAAACGACTCTACTCACCAATTTTCATGGCTGTAACTCAAAAAGTTTTTGCTAGGCGATGATGAATCAGTCAGTCAGGACATGTTACTTTATCTGTATATTAATACCTGATGCCAAAACTTTGGACCCCTTTTTACGAAAATTGAGCGGACGCAGGAGCATGAAATCTGGCACAGTTATAGTTTATGTGTAGGAGAAGTGCAGGACGCAAATATTTTTCAATAATAATGCTTATAAAGTACATTAAATCAATAAATAAAACATTACCTACACTACCATGCATTTGACACACACAAATAAATACATTGATGATAACGATAAAGGATCACAGATGGCGCACCAAAAAGTTTGGAAACAAAGTAGTTGGTCTTGAAAAATGAAGATGGCGTTCTTATCAACAAGATATTAAAATTGATTATGGTCAAATTTCGACCACTGGGCGACCACTAGTAAGTACAGATTTGTGAATAAAATGGGGCGTGACTGTTAAAAGGTGTTTGTCATGAACGTGATGTTTCTATGTAGGTTTTCGTAGTTAAAGATTAACAAGTGGATTTGTCAATCGCATTCAGACCAAAGATGTTAATTGTGCGTAAAAGTTTAGATTTTGTCTCGTAAATTTGTGGCCTGCCTTCCCTTATAAACCAGAATACAACAGCAGGATTAGGTAAAGTTTTGGTACTATTTAGTTGGTCCGGTTCCTATGCCTCTCTACCAGGCAGCTCGTAAGAAGCTAGTATAGGTTAATTAGTATATGTTATAGGTAAACAAGATCACTGGTGATAAAGTGCTGTGCAGCAACTTGCCCTATTATCCACCGCCTTACCTATTTCTGACGCCAGATTGACTCGGTCATGTTCCGGTCCGGAGGGTAGAGTAGCGGGTAGAGTAGCACAATAGGCCTAACATCTCGGCTGCAGGACAGCGGCGCACCTGTAACCTTTATGGTTCTAGGCCAAGGTTGTCTCTTACCTTCAGGAGAGCAGTGCGCATGTTCGTTAACCTATGACATAAAAAAAGTTGAGAGGTGTCTATCAATCCCTATCAAAACTCTATCAATGTCTATCAATCTCTATCAGTGTCTATCAATCTCTATCTCTCTCTCCCTCTCTATCTCTATCTGGTTCTGTCTCTATAAGAGACATAGAAAGAAACATGCAACAAACAAACAAACATTAAAGCAAGCGCAGCCGTGCAAATAGCCAAAAGTATCGCAACAACTTTTCGTGAGAATTTTGGCGTCACATAACGCGCAATAAGGAATTTCGTTCCAAAAACTCTTAAAAAAAATTAAGAAATACACGTTACTTGTAGAAGAAAAAGTTAAGGTTGTAACAGAGCGGTGCAAAACTGGTATATTGTCTCATAAAACAAGAACAGTTGCAACCACAGCAGGAGATAGCCAGTGGTGGCAAGGTCCAGGTGATAAGAGAAGATAAGTTGATAAATTTCGACAAATCTTCGGCTTTGGTATCTTTGGGCGGCGTTAATTTCTTACCATTAGGAAAAATGTCTGCTATCGAAATGCAAATACATTCCAATATCATGAAAAAACATCAACTACTTTAATTCAGATTGATGGTAGGTATAGTGGACTAATAGTTATAGTTCCAGCATTATATATTGTTAGATTATTTATATTATAACAAAATTATTAGTTATATGCGACAGGGGTTGTCACATCTCTATGCTATCTTGTCGTCAATACATTACGCGCTCTACCATTTTTTTAACCGAATCGGAAAAGAAGAAGGTCATACATTTTATTGCATGCTTTTTAAATGACCAATAAAAACATATTTTAATGTTAATTAAACAGAGTTTAATAGTATGTCAAAAACCAGGTCATGCTTCCGAGCTTTCCGAGCAATAATAATGCTTATAAAGTACATTAAATCAATAAATAAAACATGACCTACACTACCATGCATTTGACACACAAACAAACATATTGACGATAAAAGATCACAGACGGCGCACTAAAAAGTTTGGAAACAAAGTAGTTGGTCTTGAAAAATGAAGATGGCGTTCTTATCAACAAGATATTAAAATTTATTATGGTCGAATTTCGACCAATGGGCGACCACTAGTTTTAATAAGTTTATTAATCGACTCCAAAAAAGATTAGGTTCTCAATTCAACTGTGTGTTTTTTTGTATAAGTATTTGCTGTTGTCAATATTTAAAAAAAATTTGGTAGATCTTCTCTTAAATGTAGGTACCTAATTACTGCAAAATATTCCCAAATGAATTTAACAAGATCCAACCAGTAAGTTTTGAGTTATATTTGTACGATGTCGTTTAGGTAGGTACATGAAATTTTTTGCGTTATAAAGTACCTAAATAACTATCACTAAAAAACCACCAGTCGGATCGTATTCATAATGTCTACTCGGAACCATGACCTGTTGAAAAAATTATCAAATCACTAAAGTAATGAAATTGGTGTCGGTTTTTGCAGTTTTTCTGCGCTTAAATTAGTAGTCATATTTTGTAGTTTTACTGCGTTATAATTAGTAGTAATTTCATTTTTACTACGCTTTAATAAGTAGTAATTTCAGTTTTACTACGCTTTAATTAATAGTGCATAATTTCAGTTTTACTACGATTTAATTTAGTAGTATTTTCAGTTTCTTTCATTAGTAGTATATATAGTATATATAGTAGTAGGTAATTTGCAGTTTTACTGTGCTTATATTATCCAATCAGAAGGTTTTAAGTTTAAACAACTAAGATAAATAAATATGATTGCTTGTTACCAGATAAAAAGTGAAGAAGGTGTCAAATATGAAAGGATAAAGTACTAGTTACTACTAAGCTATAAGCTACTCACACTTTTCTAGAACACGCTTAAGTTTTGGAAATATTTATACTAGTATTTACTTAGTTCTTACTTCAATCCTTACCCGGTCAAATAATAAAATACAAAGTATTTTTTTTGTTCTTGGTTAGAGAATATCAACCAAATACTGATACTATCTACCAGGTCAGGTACACATATCTAGCAGATTCAGCTGAATCGTAGCTAAGAAAAGAGTCGATGAAATTTCTCGGCACTCTCTCAAAAGTGCATCATGCACATTATGATCAAATACTGGCAAGACGATGTCGGAGATTCAGAATTTACTTTTATCGAGATCAATGTATACGATTCAAATTTGGTACCTTGTTGTGTTTTGGAAACTTGAAGCACTTGATTTCGAAACTACGAGCGTGACAACGCGTAGTTACAGTTGAGAAATTTGATTAACGCATATAGGAGAACCGATTGTCCTATCTTATCTTATATAATCTAGATTTTAAAGATAAAACCAAGATTAATATAAGAACTTTCCAGAAATGTTGCAAAATAATAAAATAAACAATTCTATAATTAGGTAAGTATGTTTTTCAAGAAAAAAGTTTAGCGTAAGTTTTTGAACTGTAATCAGTCAAACTAAGCTACAATTCTGTTGGAATTTATTAACTAAAATAACAATGTACCTACTGCAAATCTACAGTCATATCTATTTTACATGTTTATTTTTTTTTTTACAATACAGAAACTAGAATATTTTTTTTATTGGCCAGAAATAAATGTCACCCCTAGATACATATAAGATATTAAATTGAAATTTAAGTATTTAATGTACCTAATTTTTTGGCTAACTTCTCCTTAAAATCGGAACTCGACAATTATACTGACGTTAATAGCGCTTTTAGATGAAGCTCTATCAAGTAAACATTTATTCCCCACCACACTACCACGCCGCACTACCAGTAGTGTCGTGGGGAATATTTCTTCCCCTCTGCACTACTGGCCAGTAGTGTCGCAGGTAATTTATAGAGAGTCTAACATCTTTGTTCCCTTCGACATTACTATTCCACATAAATCTGAATCTAAAATTTTGTTTATATTCAACCTCTTTGCGATTTCGAAATTTTACTGTAATTTATCTTTATTAGTTCATTTGCCCATTTTTGGGGTCGGCTAGGACCATGGATATTGTCTAAATGTTTATTAGAATCTCAAAAACAGGCATCAATGAATTATATTGAAAAATCAACTAATAAATGCAAAGCTTCATGGGATATTATCAAAAGTGCGTTTCACAATGTGTTTGATACGCTTTTTTGATAATATCCTTGATAATATCCATGTTTTATGTAAAGAAGAAATAAAGGAAATTAAAATATATAATGTAATTTGTAAAGATCCTCAACTCTTTTGTGAACACTTTAATGAGTTCTTTATAAATCAGACTAAATGTTCTTCTTACAACCGGGACAGCTCCACATGTCATATTAAATGACAGCATTTTTCCAATCACATTAAATCTATGTTTTTAACACCAGTGGATGAGAATGATATAATGAAAATCATACATTCTTTGAAAAACACAAAGGCCATAGGGTTTGACAATATAAGCACAGATATTTTAAAAAATGTTGCAACTATATTATCAAAACCTCTTTGCTTGTTATCCATCCATACCACTTTTCATCGCTCTCTCTCATACCCAGCTTTGCGTTGAAGTCACCCATCACCACCGTGTAGTGCGTTTTGGAGGTTTGGATGACTTTCGAAATGTCCTTCTCCATCGCCTCCATCTCGTCGTCAGATTGCGCAGAAGTCGGGGCGTATACCTGTATGACTTTCAGCGAATACCGTTTTGTAATTCTGAGTATCAGGTACGCCACCCTCGTCGACACACTCCCGATCACCTCTACGTTGTTGATGAGCGACCCCGGGACGATAAACCTGACTCCACCCTGGGATAAGGCGTCACCTTCCCGGTGGTAGAAAAAGTTACCGGACGTTAGGATTATTGAGTTCTCTCCCTGAAGACAGACTTCAGATAATCTCACAACGTCCCAGCGTTACTTGTCTAAACACTCTTCAAACTCCAGGATCTTCTCATCAGACCGGAGCGTGCGGCAGTTGTGCGTTACCAGGGCCAGGTTCGTCAGCTGGTAGCCTAAGTCCGTCCGGGGATTCTTCGCACCTCTGCCGTTACCGAGTCCGCTACCGTAGACTCGGTTTAGCGGAGCCGTAATCCCCATGCTTGGCGGGGCGGGTTGAGGATCAACAGTAGGGTGGAAGTTTTACCAAGGATGCTGCCGCCCGTCCTGCATCAGCAATTTTACTTCCAGCCACCTTGGAACCGTTTGACCGCCGTTCGTCGGCTGACTGTTTGCGGTGGGGTCGTCACTTCCCTACGCCTTACAAAAATATCAGGTTAATGGAAATTTTAAATTTGAATAAGATAATACAAGAATCTACCTAGACGTAAAAAAAGGAATTGATCTTATTATGGAAATCCCAAAAGTTGAAAGTGTAAACCACCATTATAAGATGCCAGGAATAAATCTGGAAAAGTTCCTAAAACCGTCTTTCGGAATATAGAAGAAGTAGCTGCCCCAAACTCATACAAAGACTTCGTCTTCGCTGATTATTCTTATAAAGGTTTCCACCTTTATAAGAATAATTATACTGTTTTGTACCCCTGACTCGAGTGAGAAAATTACTTATTTGATATTTCTTTAATAGGAGAATTTTTCATAGACGGCACGTTTAAAAGCTGCACAGTGTATGTATGTACAGTGCATGGAGATGTACACAGTTCGACAAAGACGAACAATGTTATTCCACAGTGTTTTTTTCGACCAAAAAAGTGACATCGTGAGTTTTATGCATAATGCCATCGGCTGTTCTAATTTGAAATGTAAGAATACCTAGAACTCCCAGGTCTCAATCTTTGATGGTTTTTATAGAAATACAATTTGAAGATCATTTGGCCTTTGGCATTAAATATTGAAAAATGTTATTTTAAAAGAAGTACACAACAACGCGTTGTTGTTCGCTTTAATGTCTGACTAAAAAGCTGATAGTTACATTCTACCTTTTAACCTTATAAAATAACAATTACCGCAATTTCTAGTCACAAAAATACACTGATTTTGAAAGGGCAATGATTAATGCCATAATTAGTATCTATGTTTCCGAATCCAAAATTGTTGGTTGTTATTATCATTGGTGTTGAGCTATTTCGCGAAAAGTAAAAAGTTTCGGTCATACAAAAAGTAAGACAGAAAGAACAATATTATCTTTAACTGAGGCAGTCCCGTGAATACCATCAGAAAATGTAATTGATGGTTAAGTTAAGGTGAGTGAGGAGACGAAATTCCAATGCCAAAATTTATTACATAGACTTATTTGGTTTAAATCGCATTTCAAAAACATTATATTATATGTGTTCGGAGAACAACACCGTACAAATAATGTGTTAGAAGGGTGGCATGCAAAATTAAAACAGTCAATAAACAAATACAGTCACAGGTTTGCGATTGCTGAAAATTTTATTTGAATTTCAAACCATTTCCAATATAAATGCAAAAAAAAAGACACAACTTATGCATTACCAACGATGTTATCATTACACGTGCTTTTTTTTGGAATGACTCATGCCTTGCCAACCTCGCCATTTTTACAACTTCACCGGGCTTTCATTACACGTGTACAAATGCAAGTAATTAATGGGGAGATAAATTTAGGTCACGCACTCGATAAGTTTCTATAAGTTGTTTGTTTCCCTTGGCACTACTGCATGGCACTTACTGGTAGTGTTATGGATATTTTTTCCTACCCATAGCACTACTATTTTTATTGGCTGATGAGACTCATACATTAACATTACCTCTGGATTACTACATTACCAGTCACACTACTGCAAGAAAAAAATGTTATTAACAAAAAAATATCAGTTGGAAAAACTGAAGAAGACGCTTTTATCTCAGCTTACCTGAAAATTAGAAAATAATTTTCTGTAAAGACAAATGCAGAATCCAGTAATAAATTAAAAAACATTGTAAGAGTGTCATTGGTCAGAAGTACGCTCGTCACGATCCCTGCCAGTCCACTGGACTGCAGTTCAGATTCGAAAAATGAATACCGATAAGCGGGATACGCGTTTCCTGGCGGCAGCGCGCACCGATCCGCCGTTTTCGGTACGAAATCAGGCAGATGTGGCTATGGAGTACTACGTTACTACTGGTACTACGATAGTTCTATGTACTTATTATTGTACCTAATTTTTAATTTATTTTATTTGTGATGCACTAAAGTTAAACCACGTTAAACACGTGAACAATAAAAGTAATAATAATATTTATTTATTACTCTTCACAAAAATTGTTTCTTAAATTAAGTAAATTTTTGCTAATACTTTAAAATTACGGATTAAAAACAAAGTTTTGTGAGAGTCTGGCGCCTATGTTAAGTACAAGTACTTGAATTACAGGTCACTAGGTCCCCACCAAGCCCGTCTATACAAATATTGACGCTATATTATCTAAATAATAAAAGTTAAACAGATTTAATTAAGATTAGAAACTAAGACATTTATATTATGTGCTATGCTTCAGTTTACGCGCGCGTGTTTGTGTGTGTGTATGTGTGTGTGAACGTGCGTGCGTGCGTGCGTTTATGTGTGTGATTATAATGCTGTCTTTATTAGCAGTTCGGTATTTTCATAACCTAAAGTTTTAATTAAGCCATTCATAAAAGTCATTGAGTAGATATGACAATGACGTTTGATAATAAGTGCCAGTACTTATGTAGT
>NJDC01006763.1:85878-101402 GCA_002245475.1 Calephelis virginiensis | reverse complement strand
GCGTTGCCAACCTGAGGCCAGGATGTTAGGCCTCGAGCAAAGGCAAGTTTACCGGCTACCTTACCCAAACCGGAACACGTTATGGCAGGAATAGGTAAGGCGGTGGTACCTATCCGTGTGAGTCGCTGCGAAACTCTACCACCTAGTCAGATGTCACGGTGTTAGTGACGGTAAGCCTATACTTGCCTTTTACGAGCTGCCTGGCAGGAAGGCAGATGGTCTATTCTGCAAAGGATCCCGGAGCAACACGGGGATCTGTCTATTTCGTGATTTTAGGAAAAAAAACAGATTACAAAGCTCGATAGTGCCAAGGGGAATTAAAGTAGTGTCACGAGAAATGCAAGTTTACCCATGGAACTACTGGTAGTGTCACGGGGAAGAAAAAATACCCATGACACTACCAGTAATGGCATGCAGTAGTTATATAGCGTTTGTTTCCCTTGGCATCATCATTGCAAAAAAACCGACCTAAATTTCAGAAGTAATAAAAATAAAAATCACTATCAAATTTCAACGTAAATCCGTTTTCGAAATCATATGTTTTTGCAAAAATAAATTGTTTCAGTCTGTAAAAAAATCTTAGATATTAAAGATAAAAATAAGTTGAACTGTGAACCTCTGCCTTTTTATGGAAGCTTACTGAGAATATTAGGATTTGAGGCATATTTTTTTATGTTCTTTGGTTTATTTTTTATTACTTAATTAAACTGCGTAAATTAATTTGACTCATAGCCAATTTCGCAAACAATATGGCTGATTTAATGCCAATGACATGAGCCGCTC
The DNA here is from genome assembly GCA_002245475.1 of Calephelis virginiensis. Classification (NCBI taxonomy): domain Eukaryota; kingdom Metazoa; phylum Arthropoda; class Insecta; order Lepidoptera; family Riodinidae; genus Calephelis; species Calephelis virginiensis. The sequence continues at coordinate 100,619 of NJDC01006763.1, read as the reverse complement.
TATAACTTTATCAATCGATAATTAATTTATCTTTATGATGAAAATTCTTCCTTATAAAACTTTTTTTATCAATACAACGTATAATGCAATCGTGTTTTTGCAAAATAAGTTTTATTCCCTTCTGATAAGATTCAATAATTAATTTGCGATTGATTATTGGTTTTGGTAATAATATGGAAAAGTCTATAAAAGATTAGGGCAAGAAAAAATATGACAGCAGTTTAAGAGGTATTTAAACCTTTACTGTTTAATGCGAGTGTTGTGTTAGTGAAAGTGTAAAAAAAATGTTAGGTATGTACTCAAAATATTTGTAAACAAACTAGAAATAGCTTTGTAAAAAAGTAATTATTTATTCATAATTTTAAAATTTTATAAATATTTAAAAAAAAAAGAAAAAAAGTATCTTCACGCCCATATCCTGGAAAAGCTAGGCAGAGGTACAACCAAGGCACCCACGACTAGCCGAAGACACTAAGTCCCACAATGTGATAGGTGACAAGCCTATCGCCAACCGGGCACATTTCCAATCCCGACCAACATTTTTTTTATTAGAAAATTGGAAAAATCCAATTTTCTTTTTGTTAACCAGGATTCGAACGCGGTACCTCATGCAGTCAAGTCCAACACCCGGACCGCTAGACCACAGAGTGATCAAACACGAGACATATTTGCTGATTTTTATTGAAATTATTTTATGATTTTTCTTTTTAATACTTAATATTATTTTATATTTTTCTTTTGAACTTTGGCTATGATATAACAACTAGTTTTATTTTATTTTTGGCATAAGCGAACCTAAGCATCTGACATGAGTAACGTTTAACAAAATTACAAAATTTTTACAAATGTTCAAAAACTCGGCTTCAAATAATTTTAAATACCTAATCTTCGTATCAGAACGTTAAATTAGGGTAAAGAGGAGACATAAACCCACGCAGCCCTATCAAGTGAAATTTGGCGATATCGAGTAAATACACGATAATAATTAACAGATTTTTTTTAAAAGGATAAATTACCTTTGAATTTAATGTGAACAAAATAATACTAAAAAATAGATTTTTCTTAATATGAACTATACGATTTTCTACGAGTTCACCTTATCATTGAACTCCAAAACTAGATACAAGTAAGATTTTGATAAAAAAAATCAGGTAGGATCAAACCAGAATTCACTTTCGACAAAATAATGATAAAATCAGAGGCCCTACCATGAACACTTAAAGCAGTATTATTTCTATGTTGCTAAATGTCTACTTATATATACAACTTTATGCCATACGTCTTAAGGTTGTCTTTCTCCGGTGACAAAAAGTATTATTAAAAAAAGTAGTTTTTAGAGCATATAGTAAATAGTTGGAGTCGTTGTTTTTCGCAATTTTGTTTTAGTTTTACAGCGCTTAATTATTTGAAGTCCGTTTGGTAGCCATATTAATATTATAATTGAGAACTTCTGTTTGGTTGTCCCTTTTTTACGTCGCAAAGAAGCGATTTTAATATACTATAATATTGATGTGTGGAGATAGGTATACCTAGTTATTTACTACTTATTAAGAGACAGCTCTCTATGGGTTTTAGTTTGGTAGGTCTTTCAAACGACGTTGAAATGTTTAGTGGTTTAAGAGCCATTTTTTCTCACATCAATCGTTTGAGAGATAGATGCATCCAAAGTGGTAAAATGTGTCCCTTCTTCTAACTACTAAAGTAACAGTGTCATTAATCTAAAAAAAATCTCAATCCGATATGGTGGTAGCTTTTAAAAATGTCGGCGATCACAAGTATCACTTGTAAGGTAGGTAAATGCTTGCTTGATTCCCAACTTAAAATCACTGGGAGCATGCGCCGGGAACTTGCATAGCTGTACTTGGCCGGGAATTGGATGCCTATAGGTTGAATTAGGTGCTCGCCCTCGTTACCGAAATTATTACGATACGGTCATCCAACACGAAGTTCCAGTATTCATATTTTTAAAGAAAGAAACACTTGTACTGTTTTACTTATCACTTATAATTTATTACTTTGTAATTAGTAGCCTACCGGTTTCGCTTACACATCAAAAAAAAAATATTGTTGAGTAGTTTAAGTTTTAGCCCTGATGATGCTGTATAAGCGAAACCGGTAGGCTACTAATTACAAAGTAATAAATTATAAGTGATAAGTAAAACAGTACAAGTGTTTCTTTCTTTAAAAATATGAATATTTGGAAGTTTTATCAAGCGCCGACGATGGAAAATATCAAATACGAAGTTCCAGCTCAAATCTTCCTGCTCCATCATCAGATCAGCTCGATAGTACCATATTATTATATTCAGACCCTAAAACCTAATCGTGGTCAAAGTTCATTACAAGACCTTTCTAACAAGTCCAAACTCGGCTATGATACGATATTCCATCATGGAATGCTCTTCCGGCTTCATCATCAGACCTTGAAACCTAATTATGCTTAACATTCATTACAAGACCTTTCTAACAAGTTCAAACACGGCTATGATACGATCATCTATCATGAAGTTCTAGTTCATATCTTCCGGATCCATCATCAGATCAGCTCGACAGTACCATATTATTATATTGTTATCGACCCGTGATACGTGTGCAAAGTTCCAAATTTATCTGGCTTCTCAAAACTGGTACAAATTGAGCTCAAAGATACCGTTACATACATACATACATAGGGGAAAGGTGTACGAGATGATCCGTTGAGGATAGAGGATCCTCTTTACGACGAAACTTTTCGCGCCACCTTGTTCTGTTTATTAGTAAAATGTAGTACCCAATGCTCCCCTGCGTTAGTCAACAGCAACGGCGTCTTGGGTGACATTAAAATATTTTGTGGAAGAAAATTATATTGTGTCAGTTTGATCTAAGGTAAAGTTGACTTAAAATGAGTTCCACATAATTTATTGATGTGGCTGATGTATTATTTAGCTTTGCTTATTACTTAATTTTGATTTCCCAACGGCGTGGAAATAAGTGAGACCACATAAATTGCGATCATTGAATGAAAAATGTTATGTTGGGGTAAGATGATTAATGGTAACATAAATATGTGTATTAGGTATGAGAACTTTGAAATTATGTTATTAAGTTGTCAAATGAATGTGACTTTAATTAGTGTGAGCTGCCTGCTTTATTTACATAATTGTATACAATTCTAATTATTACTTCTTTTTATATTCCTACGCGCAGGTCGTAATTGCAAGGCTCAAAGCCCTAGATACTGTTAAAAATGGTATGGTATTTAGAACTGCTAGTAAACAATTAGGAGTACCTGTCATATTACTAAAGTCATATGTCATATTATTATGAAATATAGATATAAACCTTCCTCTTCAATCACTTTATCTATTAAAAAAACCGCATTAAAATACGTTGCGTAGTTTTAAAGATTTAAGCGTACAAAGGGACAGAGGAAGCGACTTTGTTTTATACTGTGTCTGTGTAGTGATAATCATAAAACAAGTGTGATACATTATGTCTTGTCCTAGTTTTGAAAGTGGTGCCGTGTGCAAATGTATGACGAAATTATTTGACTCATTACAAGTACCTAGGCACAATGTATTCGGTAGAATCTCAGACCATGATACACTAATTTCTTCACGAATACTTACTTCACTTGTGTACTTTAAAGGACAGCGCCGACAGCGCCCATCTGGACGGGCCGGGACGGGGCGGATCGCAGCGCAATAATCCGCAATCCGCATAGATCGCTTTTATATATTTTGTAAGGAGCAATGCCCACTATGCTGGGGCGCATCGGCGCGGATTTTTCCGCGGCGGTTTTCCTCGAGGCATCCCGCGCGCATTCTCCGACGCGGCCTACTGTCACCAAGGATCGCACTATCATTATTTTGGAAGAGACATTGACCTCTATATTCCTATTTCTATGGGAAGAGAGCCCTAATTGAATTTAACCTCAAAGTAAGCAAATTATATGCTTGTGTTATGGTTGTTAGTCAACGATACTAATACATAGAAATATCTACTTATATAGATACCAGAAAAAATTTAATAAATCATCTCTTCTTTCTTTAGGTTTTGGCCTTCACGTTAGTATTTGCTACTAGTCAAGTAGAAATTTGCATACAATTTTATATCAGATATAATTAGTCATAAGTCGTCAGTAGGTCATGTCAGGCTCTTGGGTGGTGGCATCATTACTCAAGCTCATGTAATGAGATTTGGCGGCAACGAGGTAATACACGATACGCTAAATTCTTCATGATTATTTCATTTGTGCACTTTCACTGAACAAAATTGTACAAAATGCCACCAAAATTAGTCAATTTCACTCAAAATAAACACTAAATTCAATAATTATGAAAAAACGTCGACCAACTTTTCCCTCGATGGTGCCAAAACTCATTTAATAAATCAGTGATATTTTAATGCTCAAGTTTCGTATGACAACTACTAGAGGCGCCACTTTCCATACTTGACGATTTGGCGCTGAGCCCGCCTCAGTGTGCTTTGCAATGCAGTGCGTCCCGACGCAACACGCTCCGCTCCATCAACAGTGGGCGCTATTCTTAACTGAACAAAATTACATTGTATTTTAAAACAGAAAGAAAAATTACCCCCGATAAAATTATAGCTAAGAACCATCTCAATTAGGTACATCTGCTTTCACACAAAAAATCGAAACCGGTTTCTTAGTTTAGTTGAGGACGTATATATAGCCAGACAGACAAGTCATACTTACAACACCCATCTTCTTCCATCCGGGGGATTACAAATGCTGTAAAAACCCAACTTTATTCAATGTGTACACATTCAATAATGGTAAAAACACTGCGTCCATATCTACTCTTGATCGCGCGAAAATTCTTACGGTATTAGGTTAATATCAAGAGAATATGTTGGTCCCATGCTCATTTAAAAATTAAGTCAGGTTAGGTACTCAAGCACTTGAGATTATAATCTAATCTTAACATAATTTAGCAGTCACATTATAACAAATGCCACTGTCACAAAACAGTAGGCTTGTGTAAACATTTAGGCTGCATAAATATGTAAAACACACCAGTAAAATTTCTCTATCCAGTAAGTCTGTTTAGCAAAAATCTGTAATGTATAATCTGTATACACAAAAAGAATAAGGGTTGCCTGGAAGAGACGGCTGACTTAGCGATAAGGCCGCGTTTGTGTATCTTATAATTTAAGCTTTATTTGACGTATTTGTAATTTCTCTGTATTTGGTGCACAATAAAAAGTTATTGTATTGTAAGAATCCCATTCCCTTGGTTATCACACCACTTTTGAATGGATGGATTAATTTTGTTATATGTTTGGTGTTAGTTCTTCTTTTTCTTTTGCAAATATGGCTATCAATCGTTTTTCACGACTTATTTAGCCAATGTCAGGTTTGGTGTTACTTATCATCAGAAGAAAGCTCATGTGAAAAGAAATCCATATCAATAGTCAGAACAGGGCAATGTCTGGTGGCTCAGCTAGTTATTTATACATGGATGTCAAGTTTTGTAAAAACTCATTATTAAATTATTTAATTTCTCAAAGTATATCCTAAAAAGCTTATTGGACAAAGTCTATGTGAATATAAAAAAGACATTAACTAAAAAACTATATTTATTTGTCATCTGAGTATTTTTACATCTATGCATTCTCCTCCTTCCATGTCAAGATCTCTTGCAGTAGATTTACCTGAAAGAGAATTATTGCTTTAATTATTGCCTCATTGATGAGATGAACAAAACTATAAAAAAAACATTTTAATCAAGCCATTCATTCTCTACTTTAGTGAGATTAATTTGTGGTTTAGTCTCATTCAAACTCATGAATGATGAGATTAATATACTTTTTTCTTAACAGCCTTAAGACAGGTATGATTTATTTAAAAGTTTTTTAAAATCGCCTCTGTGGTCTAGCGGTTCAGTTGTTGGACTTGACTGCAAGAGGTCCTGGGTTCGAATCCCGGGTCGGGCAACAAAAAGAAAATTGTGTTTTTCCAATTTTCTGATAAAAAAAAATCGTTGCTCGGGATTGGATATGTGCCCGATTGGCGATAGGCTTGCCACCTATCACATTGTGGGACTTAGTGTCTTCGGCTAGTCGTGGGTGCCCTGGTTCTGCCTCTGCCTACATCTTCGGAGATATGGGCGTGAAGATACTTTTTTTAAAAGTATATAAAATTGTATAACGGATGTTTAATAAAATAAAGCAAAAACAAATACAAGTTAAATTAATAACCTAATGCTGTATTTTAATAACATCCATAATAACTTTAAAGCATTAACTTTACTTATGTAAGTGTATTAAGGTAATAAATTAACCGAGTTCATAAAAACGAGGAGGTTCTCAATTCAAAGTATGTACACCGATTTCTCTGTGGTTTCTGGATCAATTTACGTAATTCTTTTTTTATTTGATGCGGAATAGTTTTGAATTGGTCCCATAAAAAATTGTTGCAGGTAGGCCTATTAGTTTTTATTTTATGAGCATTTTTTACCTATGCCGATGATTATTTTTATCAAATTTAACCAATCAGCAATAAACTAAAAAGTATTAAATCGAAGTAAAAAAATAATAAAGATTTGATTTTAATTATATACTATCTATTACTTATATGTGCTTTTTACTAACAGATTTGAAGTCGGTGCCAAGCCTTAAACTAATAATTATATAATAGGTAAATATTAAATCTTCATTATTTTTTACTTTTTAGTTTTGAAGTTGATTTTAAGTAACATAGTTATTTTTATAGCCTTACTAGTCACTTTACCTTTAAAACAAATACAACAGCAACCAATAATGTTAGTCAGTTTGAAAAGGTTAAATTCACACTTTTTTGAGGTATACACCTGTACATTTCCACTATACAATTTATTTAATACTTTATGTTACTCTATAGCCGACCAGTTTCACTTTTTACAGTATCATCAGGGCCTTATAACTAAAGATAAAAAGTCTGTTTTAATTTAACATTCACTACTTATTTGTTTGGAAGTTAGTTAGCTACCTCAAGAAAGTGTGTATACCATGGAATTCCACCAAGTGCCAACAGTAACAAGTATATATTCTAGATTAAATTCAATTTTAACAAGCTTTTGCAGGACTTTGCCACTAATTTAAATAATCTAACAACCAAAATAACTAGATTACAAGTGTGATGGCAGTAGGGTATATAGTTACCTGACAAGCTATCCCCATCAAACTCAAATTTCAAGCTTTTTAATGGCATCTCCATGTATTCCGCACACTTAATCATGGCTAGTGACAGTGTATCATCCTTCTCAATGCTAATCTCAAATGGTTTCTTTGAATTAGGATACTGAAAACGAAGTTTGATTCCATCGGAATGTTTATCATGTTGTGACGTAACCAATTTAGTTACGTTTTGCTGTACAATGCCTCCATCTATAAACTTAGCTACACTATAGTTTATTGTGTCCGGTGTGTCATCTGATTTCAAAATCTTATCATTATACGTAAAAAGTAATTTGTCTATACTAACATTAAATTTCTTTGAGAAGAATTCAAATATTTGTTGGATTTTTTGGAATTTTCGTATTGTGAATTTAAATATTTCTGAACTTTGCCAAAGTACTTTAACTGAAAGTTCTTCATTCTCATCAAAAACATCACTTTCTTCTAGATTAATAGTTACAGTTGGGGTATTCTTTGTACTAAATAATTGTACTCCATCTGACTCATCTGGGTAATCATCTGTGTTTCCAACACTGAAAATAGGATATGCACCCTCATTTGAAGATAACCACAAAGAATGGGAACGGCTAGCAGAACCTCGTCCTCTACTTCGTGCTCTCCCTCTTCCTCTTGCCCTTCGACCCCTATTTCCACGACTTGTTGAACTACTAGCTATGTCCATGGTATCACTAGAATTAGGTGGATTTATACTATCACTATCATTAACACTTGTTTTATTTCTAGTCCTTTTCGATCTCTTTGGAACAGGATCACTACTCTGTCTCTTACCGAGAAATGTGTCCGGGGAGTCCTTAGCGCTGCGTCTGTTTGATGACCGAGTTCTACGTTTTGAGTTTAAAGCGATTATTTTATCCAATTCTTCATCATCACTCAAAGTCGTATCCACAAACTCATTTAAAGTAGAAACTTTTGAGACAGTCGCTAAGCTATCCGTTGCTGTTGTTGTATTATTTTTGCTTACAGCTGCGTCTTTTAATAAATTCGCAGTACTTAATTTATCATCTTTGTATTGGCTTTTTAAATTTTGCAAAGTTTTCGCAACATTTCCATAGCAATCTTCGGAATCTGATGAAGACATTGTTTTTAAAAATTATAGCGAGATAAACACATTAATCGTTACTCATCGGTACGTAGAGTAAATTTGCACTTTTTAATATATATCACTAATAATTATCACAAATTGGGTAAAATATTAAAAATCCGCGTCAATTTGTATGAATACACAACGAAATGTCAAAGTCAAACTCAAAACCTAAAAGATGCAAACCACAGAACAATATATGCAAACTAAGTAGGGTTGCGAAAAAACATTTTGTTCAATAATCGACTATTCAACAAAATATCGAGTTTAATTTAATATACCTGTTATTACATTTAATTCCATGATTCATTTCCTGATCTTTATTTTTTTGTATTATGATTCCGTACCATACGCCAATAGGTTAACAAGTCGACTTGTCCATTTTTTTAAATGTTATGATATGAAGTAGGAGCTAAACTTTACAGGTGAATTTAAAGAACCTAGTAAATCGATATACATATTTTACGAGACATTTTTTACAAGTACCTACCTATGATCACAACGTAATCATTAGAGTTTTGGCGCCATCGAGAGAAAAGATGGTCGAAGTTTTTTCATAATTATTGAATTTCGTGTTGATATTGAGTGAAATTAGTCAATTTTGGTGGCATTTTGTACAATTTTGTTCAGTGAAAGTGCATAAATGAAATTATCATGAAGAAACTAGCGTATCGCATATTTCCTCGTTGCCGCCAAATCTCATTACATGAGCTTGAGTATTGAGACCACCGCTTTATCCAAGAGCCTGACATGACTTCCTGACGACTTATGACTGATGACTTATTGTAATTGATTAAAATTGATATAAAACTTGATGCAAATTTCTATTTGACTAATGGCAAAATACTAACGTATAGGCCAAAACCTAAAGAAAGATAGAAAGAAGAATGTAATCATTATTGTCAAACTTTCGATTTTGGTTGATTTAATAGAATAAATTAGTTACCATAGCCCTGAAGATGCTGTAAAAACTAAACCGTTTGCCTTAAGTATATTGTTATTTTTTATACATTGTTATGTAACAACAGTACAAGCATATTTAATATGTTAAATAATACATAATTTAGTTTCACCAAGTACCATGGATGGAAACAATTGAATATATTTAAGCGGAAAATCAAGCTTGTGCATTTTTGAATTACTCTCTTAACAAAAAGTATTTTTGGATATAGAGAGAATATAGTCAATTAAAAAGATTACAATTGGTTTACACAACTCGATTTACTGTTATAATAATGCCACTTCATTTCAAGAAAGTAACTGAACAAGAAAAGACGTTTATTTTTCATCTAATTCTTTAGTACATACATACAAATCTCCAAACTAAGTCCGTCGTGATAGGCAGAGAGTATCGAGTGCCAAATCGTACGATCCTTGCAGACCTTTCTGGCTGCACTCCACATTCATATACAACCACGCTGGTTTCGGAGACACTTGACACTTTTTATTACCAACATGGCTACCAGTAGCCAGGTAATAATTATATAGAGTGTTTTGCAGTAAATTCGAGAGTAATGATCCACGGCCTTATTTATTTCTCTCGTCATAATGATACTATCATGTTGTATGTTGTGGTCCGGAAGGTGGGATGGCCTAACATCCAGGCCACAGGACAGCGTCGTATCGGTGACATCAATGTCGTCTAGTGGCTACGGATGTCTTTTACCGTCAATAGTGCCATGTGCTTGTTCGCTATCTTATGCCATAAAAATTAGAAATACATCTGGAGAATATTATCTAACACGGTTAAGTCTCCTCAATACTGACGAGACGACTCATGAAGAAAAATAATAAAATCACGTTAAACTAAAACAAGTGAATAATAAGTATGTAAATCTGGATGAAACATTAAAATTGTAAGCACTGAGATTTTGGTGGTAGAAATAGCTGCGTTGTTGGTACATTTTCTTAGTGAATTTTTGTACATCACTCTTCTACCTAGTTATAACTGACAGCAAAGGTAGAAAAGGTAGAAAATAACTTGAAATTTCTTTTCTATAAAAATACAGTGAATAATTAATATTGTGTTATCTAGTCGGGAAACTCCGTTAAAATATAATTTGGTGTCGTTGGACACCAGGTAGGAACGAAGTTCCTTTGGCTAATGTAGAATCGACACAATTCATGAGTAAATACTATGCATTGGCGGGGTGGAGTGAGGGAGAAAGCGAAAGGTATTATACACTACTCGCTTGTGTATACGACTGTCGCGCCTGCGCACGTCTCATTTAACGGTTTTATTCCAGGGTTTTTCTTACGGTTTTTACTATTACATTCTTTTCAGTTCGGTCGCACAGCAAAATCCCTATCTCCTCCAAGCCTGCCAATTATTAAATCTTAATTACTAGTATTTTTGAAAATTGGGTTTACAGCAAGTGCGCAAAATAACAATAGCTCCCCCGAAAAGCATATTATTTGACTTGTTAACCTAGTCACGCCCGATACGGATTTAGTTATTCATTAATTTTCTAGTATATTTTTTGTTCCTAATCGACATATTAATAATTAGTACTTACATGAGCCAGATAGTATCTTTAAAAATTAACTACCTGTCAAGCGATAGCTCTTAAAATTCTTTGGAGAGTTGTATTACGAAGCCTGGTGAACGTTAGCCGCCGTTCCGGTGGATCTTAGTCACTTAAAAAATAGTTTTCTATAATATTCTTCAGATTGAAAATTTGTTGAATGATAGTTAACGTAATTATTCGAAGATATAAAAAGGCAGCAGGCCGCTTCTTGATGTATAATACGTTAGCTAGTCTGAAGACTTGAAGTCTGAAGGCAAACAGTGACTTTGAGGGGCCAGGGGTTCGTAAAGGTTTGGTACAAGCCCGGGTAAACAGCTGCACAACTTTCAACTAGTTAGTTAAGACTGTCTTTGTTACTGAAATAACCTAGTTAGAAAGTACCTAAGATGATGTATTAAGTACCACTATGCCATTGGTTTGCTGTATCTCTACGTCAAAATATTCGGAATTTAGCATGGGAAAAATAAATAGCAAAGCCATACTTTATTGCTTAAGAATAAAATCAGTTGTCCCTTGCTGTTAACTTATCCCTAATAAAACATTTTGCAATAAAATAATATTTTACTGAAAAATAATGCACGGAGGTTTGATGACAAATAATATTTTGCTAAAATCTGTTAGCACTAGATCTGGCTGCTTAATTACCATATCCGTTTTCCGGTTTCTAAGTCTGATAGATAAATTATTTTCTAATTAATTTTATTTGGCAGTTTGTTGTAATTTTTGACACTTATTATATTTGCAACTACTTAGTATCAATCTGTTATCTATAATTTACCTGCGATTAGAAATCGTTTACTCAAATACTTGCTACATAAGTAGTTAATGTGTTAAATATTCCTTATCAGAAGATTTACGTAAGATTATAAGAACAACAATTTTGGATTAGTCATAACACATTTTTTTCTATTGTAATCTGGTTATTGTAATTATTTTGTATTTACTGTTATATTAGCTGTATTAGCTTTAATTATTAAACTGGTCAACTAGAATTGATCGTTGTCCCAAATGTAAGTATGTTTCGAAAACTAAACCACTCCAGATTAGAAACAACCATCTTTGAGGCCTTAACATTTTTAATTTTCAAATTAACCTACAAAAATTTAAAAAGAAACTAAAATGTAAAACTTGGGTTAAGTTCAATGAAAATACTCTTATACTCGTAAGTTCGACTTTCATGCCAAGTTGATCGATGCCAAGTTCAGATTTTACGAGTGCCAAATCTTACGATCCCTGCACACCTTTTAGCTTCCTTCTCATTCATTACATTTTTATACAAACATAACGGTTTCGATGATCGATTTGATTGTGAAATGTTAACCTAGGTCTCCCTGGGTAGCTACATCCATTGTCATTTGCATTGTATATCTGTCTTGTCAATATTTCATCTGACATTCTTTGCACAAGAATACATGTCCTTTCTCATTTCAACATCAACTTTTCTTTCAATAGCACTCTTTCTTTGATCTCACACTCTTTAACGCTTTTTCAAGATCCACAAAACCAATGAAAACCCGTTGGCCCTCAGTCAGATGATTCTCTACGATATTGCGGAGCTAAAACATCTAATCCGTACATTCTTTTCTAAACCTCAAACCGCCTTGAGCCTTCATTAATATTTCATCGGACATCCCTTGCATCTGCCTTTCAACTATTTTCCCATATACTTACAATAATATATCAAACTGAAGTTACTGGTAACTGGTGCAGTCCATGCATGAAATTTACACAAGGGCACCATGGCCGCACGCCGCAAGTCTTCGGGTACTCTACCGGTCATTTAACATACAACTACAAAGATACCCAGAAAGAGTGCCAGATGGTAGGACCACCAAGCTTGACTATCTCAACTGAAACCATATCTACTCCCGCACCCTTACCATATTTCATACTTCTAATCGCCAATTCAATTTCTTCCATTATAGCTCCATCACATGTATCTGCTATTTCTGAGTCATTTGAGTACTCAGGCAGCCTCTAGTTCAAACTTTGTTGATAATTGAATAATTGGCTTCACTATTAAACAAAATGGATTATCATTCATGCGTTATGTTTGAAAAACCTGAAACCCATAAAATATACAACAGGTTATACGATGTTATTATTATTTTATTTATTAAATTAACATGACAGCTAAAAACCCCAGACGTTACAAGCCTAATCATTTTAAACATTATTTTAAACCTTACTCAACTACTTAAATTTAATGACCCTATTGCTGCTGATAAAATAATCCAGTAGTTCATATTAGGTACTATGCAAATTGGCTAGATCATTTAGCTAGATTATAAGGCAGAGCTCTGCAACATCTTGTCCGGATTGGAATAATGACGAGCTATCAGCTGGTTAACTTACATATGCACGAGGTTTAACAACTCTGCCTCCAATGGGCAAAGCTCTATAATTCGAGCAGGATCTTGTAACTATAGGCGTTACGTACCTATTTTCAGAGATTCGTTAATATTAGTAGTCTCGTATTTTTACCATCGGAAACTTCATCTCCTTGATGATTCGTATACAATATTAAAAAAAAAAACATCCGACAGTGTGCCAATGATAGTAAAGTTTTCTTACTGTTTATTTATCGTAATTAATCGCATTTTTGTAGTAGAATACCAGCTCTAATGCATTTTTTTATGCACAGGCAAATTTCTGTTACTGTTGCTGGTAGCGAGGTCTATTGGGAGTATAGCTGCAGAAGACAATTGGCTTGAAGGAGTGGACCCTAACACACTGTCCTGTGACTCTCGTGGCGAGGTATGTTTGTTACTTATAGTAAGTAGTTGTCATTCTCTTAATAAAAAATAATACATTTGACCTTGTTCTTGGATTTTGAATGTATGAAAAAGGAATATAGAAGTCATAAGTTACTAAACTATGACATTCTAAATCTGTCTAGTATACATCTGATTTTTTTGTGTTAGTACATCATTTAGTAATGTAATTTAAACTTAAGCAATAAAGTTCAGATTTGACGTCTATATGCAATGTGTATACCAATGGGTATACTTACCACCAAGAGATCTGCTTGTTAGTCTATCGTTCTTATAAATAAACATGTTTCATTCTCTAATTATATCATTATTAGGTACACATCGTAATAATGAAAAGTTTGAGATTATTTATATTTAACTATCATTTTAGGTTTTCCTCCTCCTACCTCACTTCACGGACTGCTCGAAATTCTTCATGTGTGCTCATGGTGTAGAAGTTGAGTTTAAATGTTCCAACCCTGTTCTTATTTTCGATTTCGAATCACAGGTTTGTATGTTATTAATTAGTTATTACTAATTGTTAAAATCCTAGTTTACGCTGTAGATATTGTTTTGTGACAAAGAAGATAAAAATATAGATTATCTGCAATGCTCTTCGCTAGTTAAAGTGAAATTAAACATCTGGAGGTAATATAATAAAATCTCAGGAACTTAGCTGATAAGATCCAAGTGCTAGCTAAATACACAGTTACCAGAAAAATTGCATACTGTTATGTTATCTTAAAAAATATCAACCGGAAAAGACTGTCTGCTTATCGAGGCTTAAACGACATTTTAATTTTGAACCTAAAAACCGTCTAGATCAAGTCAGTCCTAAAACAAAAAACTGGTATCGAATCAATGTAGGTGTTCAAAAGTCATCGTGCCACAGCTAAACACATACGTACACATACGCACATGGCACTCGAACACACACAGAGATACGTCAAACTTGTAACAACCCTCTTTTCCGTTGGGGTTTAAAACAATTAGTAAGATCCCTCTAAAATCTAGATACGTCTGCGCTGAAGCAGTCGCCGGGGTGTCTAATATAGTACTGATGGCACAGGGTAGCAATTACAACATATTAATTGCTCCAAGTCTGTCAAAACTTGAACTCAAAACTGATATTATTTTTTCCCAAAACATTGATACGAAAATATGTTGATATTCCAGAGTTGTAATTGGCCACAACTC
>NJDC01006763.1:57178-68436 GCA_002245475.1 Calephelis virginiensis | reverse complement strand
TAGCCTTTGATAAGGATAGAGCGAAATTTTCTGTCAGCGCCCTTTCATCGGAGCTTTCACTAATCAGCTTTATCTTAGCCGGCAACACTGCCTCGCGTCTTTAAAATTCGACAACAGTATTAGATGTAAAATTGATTTTTTATTTCTAATTTTTCGGAACCTAAACTAACTAGCGTCTAGAACATCCACGTGCTCTAACACTGAGCCGACTCAGCCATGTTATTCAAATTATACTTCACTAAATCCTTCTTTTTTGAAATTTTCGTTATGAATCAGAAAAATTTGCTTAAAAATCCTTAAAATGTCTTATGTCCCCACTCCAGCCCGTTGGAGCTAGAGAAGGGAACAGGCTATTAACCTTTGTAACCAAAAAAATATCCTTCCGGGGCACAGATGACTTTGAAATCGCTTTTCCTACTTGCTCTTCATTGTGGTACGCTGACGCTGTATCGAAGAGTCTGAAACATGGTTGTTTTATGTTGAATAACATACTTATAACATAGATTGCAATAATGTGTGTTAGATTAACCGACATCGCAATAGAAAGAACGTTAAGAATAAAATACGGAAATTAAATTGGTATAATATGTATGATAAATACATAAAGGCGTCGAAGGTAAAAAATAGTATCTTGACGCCAGGCATTATTTTAATTAGATAATTGAAAATGCACATTTTCATTTTGTCTTGCCAGACTCAGGGATCACCCCTCTAAAAGTCAAGTCCGACGCCGAATCGCTAGACCATAGAGCCAATTATTGAGAATAACTTACTAAACGGATGTTAGTGCGACATATATCTGTGGCTATATGTCAAGCAGCAACGCTTTTAAGCGATAATATAAAATAATGCATAAAGGCAACTGTTGGTTTTAACCAAGGATCATATTTGTGGTCATGCCGACAACTACAGACCCTTACGGCCAATGTTAATAATGTATCTCAATCTGATGGATTTCAAGCAATCTAGATAGCTGCGTATCCGCCGGCCTATCCTATACCTCATTTCCACATTTATCCTGTGCACAGATATATTATTGGCAAGCGATGACATAAAAATGGATCAAAATATCAATCTTAGACAGCGAGTTTTGGATTAGGATTGATTATTAATCGACTTGTGACATCACTCTTTCATGCCTTGTTGATTTTTTGAAGAAAGAGTGATGTCTTGTTAAAAAGGAGAGCGATGATGTGTAGGTTTGGTGTACACCTCGTTTGCCTACATATAGTGTACTTTTTAAATGTACGATTTAGGAAACAGTGGTTTAGTTCCGGGTTTTATTTCGGAATAGAAAAGTTGTTAGCACTCATGAAGCTGTATTACTACTGGAGGTTACATTCCTAGCAAAGAACTGATGTCATTTCCAAATATTGCTGAGTCTCTCTTATATACCGGCATATTTTTCATAGACGAGAGAGAGGGACAGTTACTTTAAAGAGAGAAAGCGATATAAAGTTTAGAAAAACCCTAATTTACAAAAATCTATTACTTTACTCATACACACCGGTATCCAGCATTAATGGCCCAAGTTACTGGCAATTCAACTTCTCCCTCTTTAACTTCTTTCTGCCCCTTCTACAAAAGAAAAAAACAAGTTAAAGTATCTTCACGCCCATATCCCCGAAGAGGTAGGCAGAGGTACAACCAAGGCACCCACGACTAGCCGAAGACACTAAGTCCCACAATGTGATAGGTGGCAAGCCTATCACCAACCGGCCACATTTCCAATACCGACCAACATTTTTTTTATTAGAAAATTGGAAAAATCCAATTTTCTTTTTGTTGGCCGACCCAGGATTCGAACCCGGGACCTCATGCAGTCAAGACCAACACCCGGACCGCTAGACCACAGAGGCGACTAACAAGTTAACACAATTAATCAAAACTCAGAATAAAGGCTTTGAACCTACCTGCTTATAAACAACCAGCTTTTGCCCGCTACTTGGCACGCGTATTAGCGATAGTCAGGTCCAAGTGTGATGGGGCTGCTTACAGTTATCAAAGAGGAGAGGAAAAACGGTATTACTATTCTGAATGAGAGAGGGCTAGTGACATTTTAACGTTTAAGGTCTGTACGACAACTACTAGAGGCGACACTTTTCATAATTGACGATTTTAACGTAGATTTGCTACTGTTGCTTTCTTTTAGTCTTTGGTTCTGAGTAACAAAAATCTGCTGATGAGCTGCTGCCCAGGCCGCCTGTTTTGCTCTGCAATATGATGCGCCTCTACCGGCCACGGTCTGCCACGTGAAAGGTGTGCGTTATCCTTTATATCTCGTTAGCTCTCTGGCAGGAACCGTTAAGACTTAGAAAATAGTTTATCTTCTTCTAGACAAAAATCGTTAAATTCAGTTTATCCGTTTATTAAAACGATGGTTCGTTACCACAAAAAATGTAGCGTGTTTAACTAAACACTGTCTAAAATTCTCAACCACATCCCAATAATAATTATTTCAAAATGTGTTTTTAATTACACAAAGTAGGTAAGCATTATTAAATTAATATATTGCAAAATATATGTGAATTGTGAAATGTTGTGAAATATAATATATTAACTGATGAATACTACAAATTATTCAAAATCGAAGGTAATATTCACAGTTGACCTTGGATTACAGTATGTACAGCAGAGCGCTGCGCGCTTATCACCCTCTATCTTAAAAACGATTGAGCGCATGAAATAAAGGTGTAAATAAATTTATCCTAAATTTTATGCTCTACATTTTTTAAAAAGATGTTAACATCATTGGAACAATAGAAACCGAGATAATTGCGAAAAACATTTTTTTATGATCTTTGACCTCGTATAACTTCCGATGCAGACACGAGATTATATGAGACTTTTGAGACAGCTTTTCGAACGCCAAAATAAAGGTACATACAAATATTTAGCTTATTACCTCTCATTCCAAGGTTAATTGCTAAAATGACTAGACCATTATCTATGTGTTTAAGTTTCATACAATTACGATTATATGTTTACAGTAATATTTAAATATTTTTGAAACAGATTTTTTTAAATAATGCCTTATTCAAGTATAACTTCTCACGCGCGTAAATGCACCCATTTTTTTCAATATAAGTATTTAGTTAGTTTTATCAAAAATAAGACGCAACCCTTCCAGAAGAGGTAATTAAGCCTTCATAACTTAATTATCCCCCTCGTTTTCCTTTGTTCGTCTTGGCGGGGGCACTCCCGTGAACTTAGTTTATTAAGAGATTGAGCGAAAAATAGTTGTAACAAAATTACCTCATCAAATCCTAGAAAGGTCCCAAGACCAAGTACTGGCATAAGATTTCCATCGTTCAGGGCTACTCTTGGCGCCTTTTCTTGATCAATTGCTCTGCAAAACTGTTAAGACAATTCATCTAATATATATATAAATCTCGTGTCACAATGTTTGTCCTCAATGGACTCCTAAACCACTTAACCGATTATAATAAAATTCGCACACCATGTGCAGTTCGATCCAACCTGAGAGATAGGATAGCTTACATCTCAATTTATCGCGGGCGAAGCCGCGGGTAACGGCTAGTAATATATAAAATTTAAACACCGAAAATCATCTTTAGTTTCAATGGGTTAGAAAAGTAAGTAAAGGATGTCCTGATGGTAAAAAATATACGTAGCTTATTGACACAAAAAATATGAACGGTGCGTTGTCAAACTGAGGCTGGAACATTAAGACTTTTGCGTGAATATGTTTAATAATAACAGACTGGCAGGAATGGGTAACACAGTGCAAGTGGCGTGCTATGATCGTTCCGGACGAATCGCCACAACATAACTACTACCGTTACAGTCACGGTGTTAGTGGTAAAAGAAACGACGCCCGCGCTTAATGCGTAAATAGGTAAAAAAGCATAAACATAGTAAAAGAAAGCATTTTGGATATGTTTTCCATAAGAACACCTTATTAATTATTATCTGCCAACCACTTATTACATCTTCACCAAATATTTTTCCATTTAAAAGACAGATTGAAAGCTTGTTTTTGAGACAATAATCAATGTTATAAATAAACAGAATTATCCTCTCTTAGTAGGGGATTACATCTATAGTGATTCACCTACTTATCTATTCCTGCTACCATAATGGTCGAGTGTCAAATTTGGTAGTCTGTAAACTTGCATAATCCCGGCCACAGGACAACGATGCATCTAAAACATCTATGGTGTTTATAGTCTAAGGTTTTCTCTCAGGAGAGACGTGTGCAAAGAGCATAAATTATAATAATATTTTAGTATAAGTAAGTATTTATGTAGAGTAGTTTATAATTTTAATTAAGCTTTTGTTTTATCTCTGTAATCTTAAGCTTGTACACTTTATCTATCGCTTTTTATTTTCTATTGTTTTTTCTCTATCTAAAGTTAGCTGTAAGATATCTCTTGTTAGAGAGAAGCTCGCCTTTTATACAATATTTATATTTGTATTTTCTTGCAGTCAATTCTCTATTACGTGTACAATAACGTGTAAATAAATAAATAAATAAAAATACTTGAACCACACTACATACATAAGGAAAAAAACACATAAAAAACATAAGGAAATAGAACTATAATAATTATAATTATAATAACATGTTAATTTTATTGTAATGTTTTGGAATTGACAACTTACCGAACAAAAGAACAAGGAAATAAGCACCGAATTAATTACCATTGTTTTATTTCACTAACAACGACCAGCACCTACTCTGGACACAGAATAAGTAATAGTACTAACGTATTCAGGGCCAAGATACTGAATGATTTTGCATTGAATTATTGAGTATTTATAAAGCGGAATTCCAGAGCAAGCGGAGCAAAATATAAACTATACAAAAAAAAAGTATGTGTAGTAAAATGTGACGTCACATTCGAGGACTTTACCAAATAAAAAAAACCGATACACCAAATTATGATGGGACCACCGCGGGAGTATAGGCTTTTAATTAAGAAAAACCAATTTTGAAAATCCGTCCACAAACACCGAAATAATCGTGAACAGTTTGAATGACCTTATTGTTTGACTTATCGACATTGTGCTAAACTCTTCCTAGACCAAAAGTTAATTTAATTAGGCTAGGTATTTTAATGTAAGAAATCAGATCAATGAACTGAACGTTTTGTCAAGAAAGTTTAATTTGTCTTACTAAAAAAAAAACGTCGGTTTGCACTCGGGGAGTGCCGGCACAAGTGAAAACTTGAATATTAACGTTGTGCATTTTTCATATTTTGGAATGGTTAGGTAATAATTTTGCACGAATTGCTTTAATTATCAGTATAAAAGGACTATCATTTATATGGTATAATACAATAGTATTGTACTTAATCGGACATTTTTGATCATTGTTTTCATTTCAAAAATAACCTTGATGCAATTTACTTAGAAACACTTGTACTTTCCACAATATATTTTATTATTTTTTATTTTTATGGTTTAGCCAACCGGTTTCGCTATACAAGCATCATCAGGGCTATATAACAACTTATATGTATAGAATCTATCAAAAATAACCATTGAAGCTATGTTTAACTAAACACTATCTTTAAGCTTATAGATATCTAGTGTGTATAATGTACATGTCAATATGTGTACATATTATTATGTTAATTAAGCTATTTTTCTGTCATTTGTAAACAGATTTAAAAAATGTTTTGCATATAAAAGACTTCCAAGGTGGTGGCATTGTAACCAAGTCTGGATCTGATGGAATCACAGAGAAGTCATGGCAAATGCTAGATTTATTGTGTATTTAGATGACATTATAATGAAATCTTATAGATTTATTTATTTATTATTATTTTGTCTTTTATCTTTTTACTGTTCCAGTGGTCAACAAACTTATTTTAACAAGTTTAGTGAAACATAGAGTATTGAAAAACACGGAGTTCGAACTCGTAACTGGACCTCCCTGTTTTGTCTACTTTTTATTTGTAAATTTTTTTTAAAAGATTCTTATTGTGTAAGAAAGTACACAAATGATTTGGTAAATTTAATGGAAATTGATGCCAATTTCTACTTGACTAATGGCAAAATGCTAACGCGAATGCCTAAACCTAAAGAAAGAAGTAGGGAACTTTTTATTTTTATATTTGTTTTCCGAATTTACCCCAAACTTCAAATAGGTACTCAAAATCCAGTCAAAATTAGTCTCGTTGTTTTCCTGTTCTGTAAAGAAAAAAAAAATTCACCTCAGAATGTTTTTTTCAAATACTTTAATAATTAAGATGAAAAATGAATGACAAACCCTTTTATTATAACTTATGTTTTATTACATATTCGAATTTTAAAAGAGCTACGTAAATACCTATATACACATAAACGTATCTAAAAGAAATTGAAGTTATTTGAACCACATACAGCCGCTTGCACGTTCCTGAGTTAATTTCGATAGAAGAATATTGCTGTGCCTATAGCCTTTATCCTAAAAACACTTCGAATTTACAGAATCTAAGTAAAAACTTTATGTTAAGTTTTCTTATAAACGTAGAGGTATAAAAATCATTTATTTTTTATTTTTGTGATAAATTTAGTACAATAATGTTTAGTGTACCCGTTGTGATTTTTTTATATATTTAACATGAATAGGCACAGGTTGTACGTAAAAAATAACTAAGCTCTTTCTTATGTAGTGATTATTTTCACTTCTTATATTGGTATAAATATAAAAATCAATGCCACTTTTCGTTATAATTTTATAACTCAAGAACGGACTCATCTATCCAAACCAAATGTTTAGGCTTTGTTCAGACTATTTAGTGGATGGTTTATGTGATGTTTGCATAAAATCGGTCGAGCGGTTCTTCATTTATCACATTGTTTGTAACAAATAAATTCAATAAATGATCCGCATTTTGTTAATGAGTATTTTTTTCGTAAAATTGAAACTTGTTTCAGATGGTTGTTGTTGTTTTTTAATTTTATCCTAGTCGGGGAAAGGATCTGTGTCCATACAGCCACGTCTTCCGTAATAATAAATCTTTTTCTTGTTATATATTTTCAATTTATGTCTTCCGCATTAATTCTTTATTCTTTTTCATTAGTCACTATTTACACAGTCTTGTCTGGGTCTTGAGTAAAGCGGTGGTTTCGTTACACAAGCTCGTTTATGAGATTTGGCGGCAGCGAGAAAATTCACGATACACTAATTTCTTCATGATTATTTCATTAGTGCACTTTCACTGAACAAAATCAAACTAATTCCCACCTAAATTAACCAATTTTACTCATATTTTACACTAAATTCAACAATTGTGAAAAAATTACGACCATTTTCATTCACGATGGCGCCAAAACTCTTTTTTCAGATGGTTATTGTGCTGTAATATTGAAACTTTTTTCAGTTGTTTTTTTATTTTGTTGTGTTACCTATGTCATAAATTTGATGTTCCAATATTTTTTTAAAAATATATCAGTTTATATGTAGCGAAGCACGTACCGTCCGCTAGTTGTTTATAAACGCTATAATGGGACCTCAATTTTTTACTATATTCTGTGGTAATAGTTCTAGAAATCCAGTTCCCATAGTCTACACTGTACTATTGCAACGTCATCGAACTGACCCTGGCCATTTGTTGGCCATTCACTCGATCGTAATATTTATTTAGGTAGTATTATCTGTCGACTGATACCCGCTTGCCGCCATTTTTTACTTTTTTTCGAAATGACTGCGGTTGTGTACGTCTAAAGACTTTTACAACATCACCTGTCTAGAACTTTTATATTTTTCATCGCACTTTTAGCATTTAAATTTGTAACTGCTTTTACTTATTCTCTATGTACCTACTGATAGTTAAAAAATATAAGTGGGTTTGGAAAACAATAATTACATAAAACAAGTCACTTGTACGTTTTCATATTATATTTTAAATGTTTTTGATTTCGTTGTAAAAAAACATCCTTAGGTCTACTGTACTTCAAAATTTACAAAAGATTTGTATTTTAAAAAAGGGTTTAATCAGCGAAATCAGCTAGAAAATATTAAATGATGTGGCTGAATTCCCCGTGTTTGTTCGGGTTCTCTTTGTAGAATCTGCCGTCCTGCTTCTAACTAGGTGGCTTGTAAGAGACGACTAACTGTTACATGGTTAAATTGATAATTATCAAAATGACCCCGTGTTGGTCCGGGCTCTTTTGCAGAATAGACCATCTGCCTTCCCGCCAGATAGCTCGTAAAAGGCGAGCATAGGCTTACCGTCACTAACACCGTGACATCTTACTAGGTCGTAGAGTTTCGCAGTGACTCGCCCGGATTGGTACCACCGCCTTACCTATTCCTGCCACCATAACGTCCAATGCTTGCCCTTGACGAGTTCCAGTTTGGCAGGTAAGGTAGCCGATAAACTAACTTTTGCTCGAGGCCTAAAATCTCGGCCTCAGGTTGGCAATACACCATTACCACCGTCTCTAGGCGGCGTGAATTTCTTACCATCAGGAAATCGAGCTTGGGCTAGAACGTAGGTTAGACGGTACAATAAGTACTCCTCTGTGGTCTAGCGGTCCGGGTGTTGTACTTGACTGCATGAGGTCCCGGGTTCGTATCCCGGGTCGGCCAACAAAAAGTAAATTGGATTTTTCCAATTTTCTAATTAAAAAAAATGTTGGTCGGGATTGGAAATGTGCTCGGTTGGCGATAGGCTTGCCACCTATCACATTGTGGGACTTAGTGTCTTCGGCTAGTCGTGGGTGCCGTGGTTGTACTTCTGCCTACCTCTTCGGGGATATGGGCGTGAAGATACTTTAGCCGGTACACTAGGCCTAAAACCACTAGCACAGCATACATAAGCACATATAATATCTATGGCGTCTATTCTATAGGGCATGGTTACCTTTTACTTACTATTAGGGGAGCCGCGAGCTTGTTCGATGTCTTTTACCATTAAAAAAAGTGCGAGTCGGATGCGGCCAGTAATCTAGCCTAGTAAATGCAAATAATCTTAGCGTAATAAGCAAAAAATAGGCAGTGCGCTAATTACTGTTTCTTACCCTTTCAAAAACTACTGAATATTTACTTTTTGACAGTACATCTAAAGATTGTCACTAAAATCCGAAGTCTAGAGGGGCGACAATGTAGCTTATGCCTAGTGCGCTCTCGACCGCTTCTGAGTCTCTGGTAGTACGAGTAGGTAGACAGGTAGGTAGGTAAAACCCTAATAAATATCGTAAAAATCTATTCAGTAGATTTCTTTGAGGACAAATTAACCGACAGTTGGTCATAAAGGACGACAATTCTAAAAATACTCAGATCCATTTTTGTTAGAAAAAATGAAACAACATCCAATTTGTAATAAAACTGTTAAATTATATCCTAGTCCAGTATAAAAAATAAGTGTCTTAGTCGATTCTAAGGAAAAAAGTGGGTAGGTATTAAGATTTATTTGGGTACCGAGTTCTATGGAAAAATCCAAACATTTAAGTGGCAATTATTTATTATTTAATGAGTAGGTATATAGATGAGTGTTGATGAAGCGAGTTTTACATAATATAACGTTTATAACTAAGCATAACTAACCATATGGGTTGTCCAGTTTTCCTGTACTTACCGGAAAACAAGAAGAACTTATAAATTATTAATTATTTTAGACGTTTATGTTAAATAGGTACAAACTAAAAAAAATGCTTATATATTTAGCTTAAAAACGTGTGATTAAAAAACATGTATTTATCGTAAAAAACTAAAGGGCGCTTCTTCATAACAAGTTTACTATTCGCAATATCTATGAATAAAGTACTTATAACTATTGAAACCTAGCCCTACTTTTATACGAAAACATGTTTTATTATCTACAAAATGTAATCACAAAATTTTTGTGAGCTTCAATTCAAGCCGACATTATGTTGTAAGTAAAAGACACTTTCCAATATTCCTACATAGATCCTAATATGGCATATAAGGTTAATTAAAGCGTCCTAAGAATTGATGCTTTAATTTTTTTCTGCAATGTCTTTAAAAACAGTCCAAGTTTGCGTGTGTGAAATATTGCTATTGTGAAATACTATTCATTTAAATTTTAAATGTGTTAATGGTTTGCAACGCCTTGAAAGTTTCAATAATAATGGTTATATTTAAAAGAAATGGCTTACAATTTTAGGCAGGCGCTTGGCGATATATGCAAAATACCTTTTTTGTAAAAAATACGTTTTGCCCGGTTTGTTACCATTAACCACATACCCTTACCTTGTCCCGCCACCATAAGGTAAGTAAGAATTTAGAATGTTTTGATATATAATGTGAGAATATGATAGCTGGTAAAGTTCGCAAGAGGTTCCACTTTACGTTAGGAACGGGCAATCTTTGACTAGTACCTAATTTAACTTTTTAAAGTAAAATCTTTATTTGATTGACTAATTAAATGTTTAAAATACATTCTCAATTTATTTTGAGGATTGTCTCCATTTGAGGTTTCTGATACTGATCACTAATGAAATGAGCGAATAATGAACTTCAGAGATTCAAATACACTTTTTTATTTTATAGTGATTATGAGTGACAAAGTTGACTAAAATCTACAATTGAATTTCAGTGGTATTTTGTACAATATTGTTTAGTTAAATTTCACGTATGAAGTATTCATGAATAAGTTACTGTATCGTGTCTTTCTTCGTTGCCGCCAAATCTCACTATATGAACTTGAGAAAGGATGCCACCGCTTAATCCAAGACCCTGACAAGACTTTCTATAAGGACATATGATTACTTTTGAGTAATTTTAGTCCGATTTTGCTAAGTCTATTTACTTGATGCAACCTTATATTTGACTAGCCGAACCGGAAACTTTGTATCACGTGACATTAGCAGTTACTAAGGTCAAACAGTTTGTATGGATAAAAGCATGATCTTTCCCATTTTCCCAGCAATTTTCTGGGTTTTTCTTTGCATAAGAACCTTCTCCTGACAATACCTAAGACAATAAAAAAATATTTAGCAAAATTGATCTATCCGTTCAGGCCTGATGTGATGACCACGCGAAATTAAAAATAAAAAAGAACTGAAAAAAGTTTCGATATGACAGCGAGGATTGTGCTGTCATCTGAAAAAAGTTTGAATTTGACTAAAAATGATCCGCCATTTTTTTAATTTATTTGTGACAAAAAATGTGATATAAATGAAGACCCGCTGGACTGATTTTATGCAAATTTCAAGTAAACCACCTACTAAATATTTGAACTATTTAGTAGATGGTTTATGTGCCTAATGCCTAAATATTTGGTTTGGATAGGTGAGCCCGTACTTGAATTATAAAATTACAACGAAAAGTGGCATTGATT
>NJDC01006763.1:42640-56680 GCA_002245475.1 Calephelis virginiensis | reverse complement strand
AATCTTATTTACGTTTCATTTGGTTATCTAACAGTCATCATGTCTATTTCAATGAGATAATATGTTAACTCAGTGTCTGATATTGTCTAATCTGTGACATAATGACATTTGACAGGTCACATTTAAGGTAGCCATATGCAAGAAAAAGTATCCGATATCGGTAGATTTAAAATACATTGTTAACTTTCTGTCCTGTCTTAATTATTTTTATTAAAAAAAAGTACCTTCGTGGCCATATCTCCGAAGAGGTAGGTAAAGGCATAGTCAGGGCACCCACGACTAGCCGAAGATACTAAGTCCCACAATGTGATAAGTGGGCTTGTACCAGTCCATGTGGGATGCTGTACTCTTTTCAAGCAACTGCAATCTTCTTATGAACTATTTACCTAGCTAATTAAAAGATTTAATCAAGAATCATCTTTGTGGCCTAGTATTTACTACGTAAGTATAGTTACCGGCCAGGTGTGATTGTCGACATCTTTGATGCCTAATTGTAACTCTAAAGTAGTAGTAGTAGTAGTAGTAGTAGTACACAATATTTAAAAAATTAAAAATTTTCTGCGTAATCGCAATGAGATAATATGATAACGCAGTGTTAAATATTGTCTAATCTGTGACATAATGACATTTGACACGCCACCTTAATAACTATCATTACCATGTGCATGAAATTTCTCCAATACTGATAGATTTTAAAATTAACATTGTTTGAAATACAATGATCAACACAAATAAGATTTAAAATTATAGTAAACAGTAACCTTTATTTAGATGAACATTACAAATTGATAGTTAAAGACGTTATTGACAGAGTGGCAATACTGGCATTTTTCTTTATTTTCGGAGCACAAATGTTTGCACAAATCTACTGGTGTTTTCGTTAGTTTGTAGTGTCATTTGTTATGTTGAAATGTCCATTTAGCTAAACCGACAGGTTCTTAGCATAATAATAAATGAACTTTTGAGGAGGCATTCTAATAAACAACCATCATTTAGAGACGAGTAAATTACGCGTAGGTTAAATCATACACAAGTATCATTTATTAATTGTAGCATAGTGGGATGGCTTAGCTATCACCCACCACTATGTAATCACAGAAATAAAAACAAACAAATAGTTAAACTAAAGGTTTGAAATCTGTTGGAGGGAATCCTGGTATCACAATATATTCTAAACAAAATAATTCTAGGTATATAAAAAAAACGGAAAAGTCTCTAAATAATATCTGCGTACTTAGAGTTCAAAAATTCTGCCAGCTTAGAAAGGTGGGAGTAGGATATGACAATCGCGAAGGCTTTTTACAATGGATCATGTAGGAATTTGACTGCTGCTGTAGACCTCAGTGGTTGGGATGGTGGGACCCCTGGCGCTTTCCCTCAACAACAATAAGCAGGCAGCTGGAAAGGCAGCTGCAGAAGTAAACCAACGGGACAGTTACCTGCGGTTCAGGGTCCTCAGATCCACCACCGAGTAACAGCCACCAGGCAGAATCTCCTCCGTATCTTAACTTCACTTCCTTTACTTTTATTTCTTCTGATTTGATTGCTTGCCTACCTTTATAAACAGCTCGACCTTTTCTGGAACTTGGAATTTAAATTAAGCTATATGAAAAGTGAATTAATAAATACGGCACCTAAATGTTTCCTTTCCCAAGAAAAAAGAAAAAATATTTGACGACTTCAAGATAATCATTTTGATGTTGAAAATTGTAAATTTTAAAATATTTCACTTCCAAAAAGTTTATGGAAATGAAAATTTCGGGAAAATATAGTAAAACTAGGAATAACAATAAAGGAAAACATCATTTTGTTTTTGACTCCTTTTCAAGTTCAGTGACATGTTCATATTACAAGTACCTTTATTACATAGTTGTTCCAAACAGGTGTTGTATTGTCTAAACTATGAATATTAAATAAAATAAACAGCTATTTTTTTTCTTTTAGGAATTGTCACATGACAATAATTAACACAATAAAAAGGAATAAGCGAAATCGTACCACCCGTTTATGCGTATTGCAATGCCCAAGAAATATATATTCTTTTTTATGTATTAGAAATATTGTTTTGGAAGTTGCCAAACAGAAAGGCAGGTAGATAGTCGATTTTACGCAGGATGCAGGCACAGAACAACAATTATTATCAGTCATTAAATTGGATCATAAAATTATTACAAAATGGATTAATCAGTAAAGGATATGGAAGCATCTATTTACTGACGGGTCAGGACGTGATTCTATTGACGGGTGTTGGCTTATTAAAAATACTCTAGTATTTTGTATAATATTTAGTAGAATAACATTTTTAATTATTTATACGGGATACTCACGATCTCTTTTTATTTTATTTGTCATAATTTCGGCCTAGTTGCATAGGCCGTGGTCACGACGGGACTGCGGCGGCGAGCTGTAACTTTTGACAGGAGGATCTACTGACAGATGAGCCTGTCAACCCTCCGTCTAATTCTTCTTTTTTGAACGTCCTTGTCACTATCATTTCTGGGCACTATATCGCGACACACAACACTAACTATGTCCCTACACTTTACGGCACTTTTTGTATTTATAGACCGGCACCGACCAACAATTGGATCCCACGCCTGAGCCAACTTAAAACCGTCTTCCCTATTGAAATTATTTGGTGTATTTCGAATTTCAATAGCTTCACGTACTAGGCGAGGAATGTAGTGGGATTCTGTAGAAACTATTTGTGGATTATGTAGTTCTATCCAATGGTTGGTGGACGAATCTAAAAGATGTTCAGCAATAGCAGACTTCTGAGGGTCATTTTTCTTGATTGCGCTGATATGCTCTTTAATAATAGTCCCGTCGTGACCACGGCCTATGCAACTAGGCCGAAATATCGACAAATAAAATAAAAAGAGATCGTGAGTATCCCGTATAAATAATTAAAAATGTTATTAATTCGCGACGATTTAAGTTTAAAATCCTATATTTAGTAGAACTTCAAAATTGGATATGGCAACACATAGCTTATTTACTTTAGTATCCGCTGACGCTTGGTTGCTTGTTATTAATATTGAGAGAGACCGGCTTCGCAGTTCGCTCTACATTTAGATATGTCCAAGGTCAGAGTTTGAATATTTATTTAGTTTGTAGGTATGTAAGTTTTGTTATACATAATTCACAATGTATTCCTAAGGTACAAACGCAACAATGATTCTTGGTAGAAATAGGTGCAACTAGTGTACCTCCTGATGTAGGTAATGGTTGTGTTCTGTATGTGGTAGGTATCTAGATGGTATGGATCTGATGATTTAAGGCGATTTGATTACAAATTGTGTTAATTGATATACTAACATTAAGTTTTGCGCAAAATTGATGACCCTAGTATGTCGCCAGATCTATACTAATATTAGGTATAAAGAGGAAAGGTTTGATTTTTTTGTTTGTTGATTTGAAATTAATAGGCTCCGGAACTACTGGACCGATTTCAAAAATTTTTTCACCTTTAGAATGTTACATTATCCCTGAGTGACATAGGTTTTGTTTCAACAAAATCAGTGCAGTAGAAGCCAAGCAACGCAGGCGAAGCTGCGTGATACTGCTAGTTAAAAATAAGTAGGATGGACGTCGGATGTTTATATAATTAGACATTAATGATTTTTTGAAAAGGATGTCTTTCTCGATTCAGATCATTTTTTTAATTTTTATGCAGGTAGAATACGTATATGACATATCGTCCAGGGTTGTCCAAACTAGATGCATTCGAGGACTAATTCAGACTAGTGCATGAAATACGACCCGCAGAAATACCTTTCTCCAACCGGTGAAAAATTAGAGGTGGTTGTAAATTCGACGCGTATCCAGTAACTTATTGTTACCACGTGTAGCTTTTGACTCATGAGACTTTTTTTTATGATATTGGAAGGCAAACAAGCAGACGGATTTTCTGATGGCACGAAATTCACGCCGCCTAGAGATATAAGGCGGTGGTACCAATCCGGGCGAGTCGCTGCGAAACTCTACCACCTAGTCCGATGTTATTGTGTTAGTGACGGTAAGCCTATGCTCGCCTTTTACGAGCTGCCTGGTAGGAAGGCAGATGGTTTATTCTGAAAAAGACCCCGTACAAACAAAGGGTTTCGTTTACTGTATTATTTTAATACTATGTTGTGTGTACACTTTTTAAACTTTTTGGTAGTTGGCCTCAAATAAATTTATAAAAGAAACAGAGATTTGCTGTAATCTAAGATTTTTTTGACTACACCCTCCATACAGAATGCTGGCCTATGCCAACTTGTTTTAGATATCAATGTTTCATTGTAAGTCAATTTCTACTTTTATTTACTAAAATTGAATCACAATAACAATTTTATTTCATATTTTTTTTTAATGATAATTTAATTTAATGATGATAATTTAATGACAAAGCAGATATACAATGCGAATGTGGATGGATGTGGGTACCCGGAGAGACCAAGGCTGACATTTCACGATCAGATTAATCATATATTATCCGAGGGTGGTGTCAAGAGTCTCCGAAACCGGCGTGTTTGTATGAAAAGGGTTATGAATGTGAAGGAAGCAAGACAGGTTTGTAAGGATCGTGAGGTCTGGCACTCGATACTCTCTGCCTACCCCGTAAGGGACTTGGCGTGAAGATATGTATGTATGTGTGTAATTTATCAAACAATGTTAAATACCTATTCCTGGCACCATAACCTCCAATGCTTGACGTTGACGTGTTCCGGTTTGAAGGGTAAGGTAACCAGTAAACTTACTTTTGCTCGACGCCTAACACCCCGACCTCAGGTTGGCAGCGCACCATTACCACCTTTGTTGTCTCTAGGCGGCGTGAATTTCTTACCATCAGGAAATCCGTCTGCTGTTTGCCTTCCAATAAAAAGAGAATATGTAAGGTTTGAACTATTGTCACACAAGTCAAGTGATGTCCGTATTTCATAGCTAGCTTTAGTATTACATGCTACATGCAGGCCGACACTTGGACTGCCCTATGTCACATACAGGATTGGCAATTGGCATTTAGTAATTGTACGTGGACGATATCAAATTTAAACAACTTCAACGTTGTGGTTTTTATAAAGTTTCATACGAGTACTTACCTTGTTCGAGTGTGGGTTTTCGCAACTTCCTTAACGAACGAAGTACAGTACTACTATTTAAATTATGCGCTTCGGCTTTACACTGTTTACTCTTTTTACACTTTATACTTTTATTTCTAAATTGGCTGACCTAATCTAAATTTAAGCGAAACGATTAATTATGTAATAACAACTCTATGTATCTATCTTTATAATACATTCAGATTTCCGAAGTTTGACGAGTATAGCCGAAGCGCATAATTTAAATAGTATTACTGTAAACGAATAGACTTCATTGCGTTTCTTGTTATTTTGGTTTTTTGAAACTAGCGAATGTAATATTACTACACAGGGAATATAATCAGTACTTTATATCTTTCATTTACGGCCATTGCTTCGTATGAAATCATATAAAGTAACTAGCTGACCCGGCGAACGTCGTACCGCCATATTATCTTGCTTAAGAAACCATTAATTGATACTTTTTATTCGTTTACATTCACGACCTAAGCGAATAATTGAGATAATGGATAGGATAGTTTATCCAGTAAGTTAGACTGAAATACGGGTACACGTGAAATTTGATTGAAATCGGTTCAGTAGTTTTGGAGTTCATTGATAACATACATCGTGACACAAGATTTTATATTTATAAAGAAATGACATAGCTGCTTGCAAGAGATGGGGTCATCACATGTACTTGTATTTTGTTTTTTGAATGTGAGCGAATGCATTCTTTCTCGAAAGAGCATATAATCACCACCGTAATGTTTCAATTCACTGTGGAGATAGAATTATATACGTTTCGCTTTCGACCATTGCATATAAGTAAGGAAGTAACATATCCGATATCAGGTGATAAATTCATTGCTAGCGGAATATTGTAGTTCAGATGGATGAAAATATTCTGCTAGTGCATTCAATAAGGTTGTCTGCTCTGCCAGACAACCTTATTGAATGGCGAATCGGCGGTCTTGTCGCTCTGAAGCGATAAGACCGCCTTTGTGCACCTTAGTTAAATATTATAAGTGAAAGAGTGAGTATTATTTTGTAAATTTTGGTGCATAATAAAGTGTATTCATTCATTCAATCATTCATTCAAAATCTTTAAGAACTACTTAAAGATTTTGTAACAGCCCTGGATCAGCCATCTTTTGTAAGCCTTAAAACCGTCATACCAATTATGTTTTATTCCGAGTTTGAAATATTGGACTACGTTTATTTTGTTCTTTCTTCATATATACAAGAGCAGGCACACGAGCAAGTGGGTCACCTGATAGAAAGTGATCACAGCAGCCCGTGGACATCCGCAACACCAGGAGTATCAAATATGCGTTGCCGAACTTTAAGGAATGAGTACGCTCTTATCTTGAAAGTCCTTAAGGTTGTTTGGGAATACCGCCCTTGGTAACTGATTCCACAAAGCTGTTGTGCGAGGTAAAAAAATGTCTTCGGAATCGCGCAGTTGTAGATCGCCACGCATCACGATGATGGACATGATACTTTAAACTCTGACTCTCAAAACTAGCATAACTTTCTTCGTGCAAAAAAAATCTTTATAATAGTAAAATTAAAAATGTTAATAACCTCGACAAACCTATATTGTAATGTAGCTAAGACTAACTTATTAAAAACTGCATCGTAATTGGTCCATGCGATCAAAAATTAAGGCACAGATAGACACATGTATACACACACACCATTAGAGGCACGTTAAGTTTTTTACACCCATCGTTTTACGCCGTTAACTATATTTTTTAAGTGTTTGTTTAAATAAAAATTAACATACCTTTGTTCACTAGGTACCTGTAGATGTTAGTGAATTTTAATATGAGCAAGAAGTAGGATAAAGGTATACATTTTTTTAAATTTTCTTCGTCTCTTTGGTCCACCGTCCAGGTGTTGGACTTGACTTCATGAGGGTCCGGGTACGATTCCTGGGTCGGGCAACAAAAAGAAAATGCGTTGGCTTGCCACCTATCACATTGTGTCTTCGGCTAGTCGTGGGTGTTCTAGTTGTAATCTTTCTACCTCTTCGGGGATATGGGAGTGAAGATACATTTTTTTTCTTGCTTTGACATTAAAAAAAGTATTTCGTTTGCAGGTCAATATTCCCGTTTTCAAACTGAACAATGGACTGGACTTCCCAGCGCTGGGATACGGCACATGGCTAGGACTTGATGAACAGGTAATAATTTATTCACTTGCGTAATGTAACGTATGTACTCATACTACGTGATATTTTTTTTTTACTCGAAACGGTCACGTGGTATGGATACGCTCTCTAATGTCTATGCACATAATGCCCCTGTTGGTTATGGTCATCTGTGTAGAGAGCATCTATCTTCCTGCAGGCAGCTCGTAAAAGCCGTTCATAGCCTTAATAGATAATTACAAACTAAAGTAACAGTAGTCTACTAGTAGTTGGTAATTATATATTTGGAAAACCTGTTACTGCCGCCATAATGACTGTCATTTCCTTTTTCGGAGGGCGGGGTAGCCGTAAGACTTGTACAATGCCTAGGCCTAAGAACTAGGCCACATGACATCAACGCACCTATAACATCTACGGTATCTACGTAAATTGCAAAATACGCAGTATTTTATTAGTAACTTATTCTATTTTTGTGAGACTAAGTGTGCACATTAATAAATACAATACTAAATAAACAACAATAAATAATAGCAACATTTTAGGTGTTGCAAAATGTGTTTGATTAGTTATTTAGTTTATTTTTTAACATCTTTAAGACGTCAGTTTTTTTAAGTGACTCCAAAAAAGAGTACTCAATCCCACGCGATTACGCAATTGCTCGGTTAATAATTAATCAATTTCGATGCTGTTTTTTAAAAAGATAAATCATGATTCTGAGACAGTCCCATATTAATTTTATCTTGATCCGACTAATAATTATGTCGTCAAGAATCATCACTTTTCAGATTGGAATCACCAACTAAGTATCTTTATAAAAAAGAATAAACAATTCACGACTTGGTAATAAAATGTTTGGAGTTGTTTTTTTTGCAGTTTTATTGTGGTTAATTTATATTTTGTGAAAAGGAAGGCGATATATAAATACTTGTAGATTATGAAAGAATATTTCATTATTTTTTCAAGGATGAAATTCTTTTTCATACCAGAGGTAAAAATCAACAGCACTAAGCAGTGCTGTCAATCCTAATTTAAAAAAAATAGTAGAACGTGTGCCAAAAATTTGTAGAATCCAAGATATAATATCGGTAGATCTACCACCTTAATTTAGTGGGTTTTTTAAATTAAAAATACATAAAAACTGTTTTGAAATCATTTATTGTTTGTGTTTATACATGTTTTTAATAAAAAGTTTTAAATGATCTGGACTGGGCTGACCATTGTTTTTTGTAATAAATCTTTTAGTATGTAACAAACCCTCTTAAGTGTTTGTGCAAAGTCTATTTCTTTGGCAGGTTTTCATATTATTAATAGGAGAAAATAATCTTTCGACATTAGCACTACTTTAAGGAAGTGCCAGTATTTTTTTATGAATTGACATAGCCAGATAGAAAGTCCAAATCGTTTTAAATAATTCGAGCGACCAGAAATAATGATTTTTTTTTTCTAATTTAATATTTTTCAAAATGGTTTGAGAGTTGAAATATTTTTTTCATCAGGGTGATCCGTTACTGGTGTTTTTAAATTACATGTCATAAAATTAGAAAATTAAAAAAAATGTTAGAAAATTTAAAAAAATAGGTAGATTTGAGGAGTAGGTTGGTAGACAGGTAGACTGAGGGCAAAATAGGTACTTCTAAAGTAAAGTAAAGTTGGTAGATATGGCAACACTGAGTGTGTTCGAGAGGGTCATTAGCAAGTAATGTTATTAAGATTATAATATTAAGAAATTATTATATATTAAGTTATAATTATTATAGAAAATAAAAACCCTTTTAATGTTAACTTTTATTGAGATCTTAATCAAATACAGGGCTGGCCAAAACAGAGTCAAGGGCTAAAGAAAACAATAGCATTATTTACCTGTTGTGAGAATCATTGCATAATTTAAAATTAAAACAATTACGTATTTTTTAAAAGTTACCATGACTATGTATGCTTAGATATTTAAAGTACACAACGGATTTTGATGTGGTTTTCTTGTTAAATAGAGTAATTCAAAACGTTATTTGCTGAAAATGTGTGTTAAAAGCTGTTACAAAAGATGTTTGTTAATACCAACATATTCTACCACATTGGTGTGCAAATATCTTTAAAATTATACAAATTTATTATTCAGATTTATAACATATTATATTTGAATATTTTAACAAAATTTTAAAATATAATTAGGTACAACTCTAACTAGCATAAGCTAGCTAGTTGTTAGGTTAGGTTTTCAGTATTCTTTTGTAATAATTTAAAAATATATTAATTTTATTGGATCATTTGGACCAGTGATTAACAAGGCTTTCTTTAACATTAATAAATGGATATTTTCGATTATAAAAGCGGGCCTTCTATGAAACAATAAACACATGTGATATCGCACTAGACCCTCTTGATACTTCGTGATTAAAGGACGACTATACTCACCTACTTCAATTTAATTATTGTTATATCCATTTTACAACTATTAACAAAAAAAAGCAATAAACCTATAAAACCTATCTGGAATATAGTTAGGAATCGTCTCGATTACGTCATCTTTCAAACAAAAATTGCATCAAAATCGGGCTACACGTTTAAAAGTAATAAAGGCACACACGCATGCAAGCAAGCACACACGTAGGTACGTAGACACGCACGCTCGCTCGCATCAGGCAAAGCATGGCTTTGCCTGATGCGAGCGAGCGTGATGATGAATTTGTGCCTTTGTACAACGCTCTATAGCAGTGATTTCCAAAGTTATTTGGGCTACGACCCATCTGCAAAAAGTTTCCAAAACTCGGGACTAGAGGTGGTCTAGGACATCACACTGTTACCAATACGAATAAAGGACTAAGACACTTTATATAACATTTTTTAACACAAGATTTATAATTCATTTATTTAAGTCGTATCATCATTCTTGGTGAATTCTGGTTTTAGATATTCTAAGTAATACTTTCTCATAACTTTATGACGTTTCGTGCCATCCGAACTGATTTAGGGCATTTGGAATTTGGACTCAGTGTCGCTTTTGTCACTTACAAAATTATCTGTATTTTATTACTATTTTCGCAATCAACTGTTGACTCGGTCGGGTGGTGTGTTGGTCTACAGGCATGACCCACTAACCATTTTCTCGCGACCCACCAGGGGGTCACGACCCATAGTTTGGGAAACTCTGCTCTATAGTATTGAGATTGGTTATGCAATTAATTAATTAAAAATATACAGCCGCATTAACAATGTTACATTACAATGGAACATTGTGTTCTGAAATTTAAACTCTCTCTCTCTTTTTAAACTCGCTCTCTCTCTCTCACATACATGGTCACACACACACTCGGTCCAGATACCATTTAATCAAATTTCAACGGGAAGCCACCCGAGGTTCTAACAATGAAGAATTATCAATATATTAATACGTGATGCCAAAACTTTGGACCCTTTTTTACGAAATTTGGCACACTTATACTTTATGTGTAGGAGAAGTGCAGAACGATAATATTTTCAATAATAATGCTTATAAAGTACATTAAATCAATAAATAAAACATTACCCACACTACCATGCATTTGACACGCACAAACTAATATATTGATGATAACGATGAAAGATCACAGATGGCGCACTAATAAAATTGGAAACAAAGTAGTAAGTCTTGACAAATGAAGGTGGCTTTCTTATTAACAAGATATTAAAATTTATTGTGGAATTTCGACCAATGGGCTACCACTAGTTAAAATTAATTTCTCTAGCACATAGTGTTGAGGTACAATCCCTGAATAGCCACACTTTCGTTATATTTCGTTTTAGTCTCAGCGCAATTTTCACAAGAGTGGATGTTAAAGTTGTGATCTTCATAGCTTTGACAGATATCAGCTACGTATTTATAACTCATCAGCAACTAGTATTTTACATACATACATATTTTCTCGCCAAATCCCTTACGGGGTAGGCAGAGAGTATCGAGTGCCAGACCTCACGATCCTGACAAACCTGTCTTGCGTCCTTCACATTTATAACCCTTTTCATACAAATACGCCGGTTTCGGAGACTCTTGACACCACCCTCGGATAATATCCGATTGATCTGATCGTGAAATGTCAGCCTTGGTCTCCCCGGGTACCTACGTCCATCCACACTGGCATTGTATATCTGACAACTAGTACTTTGATCCTCAAAATGTTTTATTATAAAAAAATAAATTGTATCAAAATATGAATCGCTTAAAGGTAGATACATATAAAATAGTTTTACAGTGAGTCGACGATGGAATTTATAAATAGTAATTTTATTTTCAGAATGAATTTCAAATACAAGATATGGCTAAGTTCAAGGACACCATGTCCTATGCTATAGAAGTCGGTTATCGACATCTCGACACTGCACATCTCTATCGCGTGGAGCCAGAGGTGGGAGAAGTAGTGAGGGAAAAAATAAAGCAAGGCTTGATTAAAAGAGAAGATATTTTTATTACAACTAAGGTCAGTTTAATTTTATATCTTTCATAAATTTTAATTGCATAAAATGTCTGTCTGTCTGTCGTGTCTGTGGTCTAGGTCCAGGTATGATCCCCAGGTTGGGCAAAAAAATATAGAAAATTTGAAATTTCAATTTTCTGATAAAAATAACGTTGCCCGGGATTGGATATGTGACCGGTTGGCGATAGGCTTGGCATTGTGTACATTGTGGGACTTAGGGTCTTTGGCTAGTCGTGGGGGGCCCGGTTGTGTCTCTGCCTAAATCTTCGGGGATATGGGCGTGAAGATACTTAAAATGAATTAATTTGAATAACCCCCGACAACACTTATTTTAATGTAGCTATGCATCAATTCAATCACGTCAGCTTTCAAACAAAAAAAATATCATCGACACATTATGAAGATACATTATGATGCCACATGCCACACACACACACACGCCAACACATACACGTATTTAAATATACGCACTCACACGCACAGACACGTATAAATCAGAAAGGGTATTTCAGATATGGGTGCGTGTAGAACCAAATATATATGTATATGAGGGTTGGACATTAATTGATGGATTATACAGGTCTGGAACCACAATCACCGTTTTGAAGACGTAGAAAGGGCAGTGAGGGACTCCCTGAAACGCCTGGGATTGGAGTATGTCGACTTGGTACTCATACACTGGCCGATGTCTGTTTCCGTAAGTTTTATTATGAAAATGTTAATATAGTAGTTATCTATACTTATAACATAACATGTCCTGAGTGACTGATTCATCATAGCCGATTAAAAACTGCTAAAGTTACAGCCATGAAATTTAGTAGGTAGGCTCGTTTTGGAAAATACCCACTAGACACCGAATTTCGGAAATTCTACCCCTAAGGAGGTGAAATAGGGGTTGAAAGTTTATATGAAAGACCGTAGTTTTTTTCATGAAACTTTATTTTTAAGATACTTATTAAAAGTGAGTATACTATAGGTATTTAAGCGTTTCTAGAAATTCTACCCCTTAAGGGGTTAAATAGGGATTGAAATTTTTAATGAAAGTCCTTATTAATGATCCTTATTAAAGCCGCCGGTAACAGCTAGTAACATATAATACAGTCGGCCAAGCACGAAGTCAGGATCCTGTTCAGAGAGGAGCAGACAAAGAAATGTCTTCGCTGTCGAAGTCGTAGAAGTGGGAGAAAGTAAGTTATTCATACCAGAGTTAGTTAACTGCTAAAATAAAAGCAATAAGCGACCGTAGTTAGATTTAAATTCGTACAAAAAAATATCGTTTGTAAGAAAAACGATTAGTTTCTTGTACATAGTTCCGGGCAGTCATTCAAAAGTCATTGATGATAAATATTCAATTTGAACCGGAACCGAATCACACACGTGTGTCAGGGTACTACACTTAAGAAGTGCAACTTTATTGTGACGTCACTTTCGGGGAGCGTTACAGAAAAGAAGTTTAACTTTGAAAAAGGCTTTATATGTTGTGGAATGCTCGCATATGATGTGCAGGCTACCTTACAGCGAGGCTGCAGGCCGAAGTATGAGCTAAATCTAGAAATATTACGGCTTTCTCTCTTCACTACATAGTGTAAAATATATAAAATCTCTTTCGCTTTCTCGGTCCCTATGTCCCTTTGTATGCTTAAAACTTGAAAACTAAACAACGGATTTTGATGCGTTTTTTTTTAAATAAATGAAGTGATTGAAGAGGAAGGTTTACATGTAAATTTTGTGCCCGTGCTAAGCCAGGGCGGGCCGCTAGTAATATAATATAACTAAGAAGTTTAACTTCAAAAATAGTTTAATAATTACTGTATAAGTTGTAGGCCCGTAGTACTCAGGGCCGAAGTGCCATCGTGCATGAGGGAGGTCGTAATTATTTCATTATTATTGAATTTCGTGTTTACATTGAGTGAAATTGGTTAATTTAGGTGGAAATTAAATTAATTTTGTTCAGTGAAAGTGCACAAATGAAATAATCATGAAGAAATTAGTGTATCGTCTATTTCCTCGCTGCCATCAAAACTCACTAGATGAACTTGAGTAACGAAGCCACCGCTTTACTCAAGACCCTGACCTGACATGGCTTTGTACATAGTGACTAATGACTGTTTAATTAACTAACTTGTTACTTGACATTGGCAAAGTAGTCGTGAAAAAAGATCGAAAGTCATATTTATAAAAGAAGAAGAATAAGAACCTCCTTTATTTTATCCTATGTGGTAGCTCCTGGTTTATCAAAAAAGAATCAAAGGCTTAAACAAGACGTATCTACAGGTTCAGAATCTAAGGAGGCTGACAAACTTAATAGTCTGTAGACAACAAAGAAATGTCATGATTACAGGTGGACGGCGTTGATGAAAAAATTGATTATTTG
>NJDC01006763.1:18455-30319 GCA_002245475.1 Calephelis virginiensis | reverse complement strand
ACTAGATGTTACTGTTAAGTTTTTATCGCTCTCCTTAGGGAAGATTTTTAGGGATAAAATGTATCCTACTTGAGACATTAGTTGTACCCTCCGTCCGCCTTGAAACGCTGTATGCCATGTATATATATTGATGCCATAGTGGCAGGAATAGATAAGGTGATGATGTCATTCTTGCAATCTACTCAGCACTCTACTACCTAGCTATTACTGACTAGTACCAGTAATCTAAACTGCTAGATTTCCACCAGCGGATGATGAGTTTACATATCCCGATGCTGAAAAAAATATTTATTATTAAGTAAGTATCTTCATTACCGAAGTGGTAGGCAGAGGCACAACCGGGGCACCCAAGCCTATCGGCAACCGGGCACATATCCAATCCCGGGAAACGTAATTTTTATTAGAAAATTGAAAATATACATTTTCTAATTTTTTTATTGTCCAACCCGGGGATTGAACCTGGGACCTCAAGAAGTCAAGTCCGTCGCCGGACCGCTAGACCACAGAAGCGATTGTTTATTATTAAGTTATTAAAAT
This sequence comes from Calephelis virginiensis, assembly GCA_002245475.1. Lineage (NCBI taxonomy): Eukaryota > Metazoa > Arthropoda > Insecta > Lepidoptera > Riodinidae > Calephelis > Calephelis virginiensis. The sequence continues at coordinate 29,782 of NJDC01006763.1, read as the reverse complement.
TTTAAGGGATACCAATTATTCGGGAGTAAAGTACCTACCTATGAATTAGTTCGCTGTCATAACTGTTTCAGTTTCAACGTGGTATTGCCAGTATCCCAAAAACACTGACCAAGAGCAGGGTGGTGGAAAACGCCTCGATCTTCGACTTTGAACTCGATGAAGACGATGTTGCCAGCTTGCGAAAATTCGATGTAAATTATCGAACTGTTCGTCCATCGTTTTGGCAAAATTTTTTGAACTATCCATTGGAGAAAATAGATAACCCCGTAACTGAAATACCTTTGTCCTTACGAAAATGGAAAAATGGTGCCAATCAAGATATTGAATAAATAAAATAAAACATAATGAGTAAATCTTTTTTTTTTCTTACAAATTGGAATCAGATGTAACAAATAGAAGGTTAAACATAACTGAAGACCTTATTTATTAGGTACTGCTGTCATAACGACATTGCTATTGTTATGATCGTTTAGAGGGCAGGTTTAGTTTAGCAAGTTATGCAAACTTAGGCAAAAGACAACGTTCTAGGTTGGCAACGCATTGTAACTTATAATAGGCACCCAAAGAGAGTCGGCAGCGTATATCTCTTACAATTTTTTTTTATCAGGTTGATAGACAAACTACCTGCATAATATAGTCTATTGTCGGACTGCAGCTACTAAAATTGGAGAAGTATAACCTACTTAGCTTTTTTTAAATCTACTCGAATATGTGATTCCTCAAAAGTTACGTTTAAAATATGCAAGTATATTTATAAAAGTAACATTAGAGCCGAAAGGACTTGAAATGGTTTGGGTATATCGTTCGCATGTGGACAGAAAAGAGTTGACTAAAACATGTACCAAAGGCAGTTTTGTAATTGAATGAATTAAAAAAACTGTCGCTCGTGTATCTTCCTAAACGACATTTATACAAATCTATTCGATAATAGATGACAGTATATTCATGAAATATTAATCTTAGTTCAGCTACTACACAATAGATGACAATATATAAACATTTACAGTAATCTATCAATAGATGGCAGGACTATCAAGAACGTACTTTTTTTAAATGACACTAGATGGCGTTATGTGTAGCAAAAATATTCATCTGATAAAGGGAACATGACGGTTCACTACAAAATTGCGATCAAATTGTTTGATTAAAATTAGCAATCTCCATTAAGTGCAACGCGAACGTTTTAATATGGTTTTAATTTACCTTTTTTAAAACACAGTGTTATAATTATAACTTTATGAATGTAATTTGTTATCATTTATGTTGAATGATTTAATATGTGTGTTCAAAGTAATTATAGAGATCTCATCATCTATTAGCCAAGTTGGTTATTCTGTATATTTATTATGGACGCGACTAAAGGTTGACGATGTTTAGAATTATGTTATTAACTACTAGGTTCGCTACCTACTAGCTGCACCACTAAACACATTTTATGTATAACGATACTATAAATGTTGGAATGTGTATGTATTTTTGGTTTTCAGGTCAAAACGGCTTTGCAAATGACTGCATTTATTTGTAATTTTGTCATTACCTACAAATATATGGCGTGCGGATGTGATGTCCCCATCACCTAGCAGTGTGTCCGTCAGTCCTTATTCTTCTAGAATCTAGAGTCTTTAGTCTAAATAGATCCTTTAATACTTTGTTCGAATTGACCTGTATTACCTATATATTCCTGCCGTCATAACACCAGGGCTCGTGATTCGGTTTGATACAAAGGTTAAATGCTTAGGCAGGCAGTTTAGCATCCAATATTTTGGTTGGCAACGTACCCTCAAAATTTTCAGCTCCTTATTTAATTTATTTTTTGGAATTAGGTAGGTAATGCTACTTTGCTATCAGTATCACTATTATAGTTTCAAACAAAATCTCTCTCCACTGTCTGTCCTTATGTAGGTACCTATGCTTAGATGTTTAAAACTACGGACCTGATGTTGATACGGTTTCTTTAATGGATAGAGTAATTCAAAATGAAAGTTTATGGTTTATATAATGGTTCATAGGACGGGCTGCTAGTTAGTTATAATATAGTCTTTGTCATGAGTTTGAAAGTTATTTCTAACTTTTAAGCACTTAAAAATATCACAAGATCCTATTAAACTAGAATGTTTAAAATTATTTTATTTGTTTAAAAAAATCCAACGCATTGTTACAATAAAATCATGCAAACACTAACATTAAAACATACGTTTTAAAAATGTAATTGAAGGATTAAAGGAAATTCAATTATTAGTGGAGAAGATCAGAAAATAGCCTAATCGCCTGACACAAAAAATAGCAACCCTTACTTCAACAAAAACGTTTGTAACACTTCTATTGCGATGGACTTTACAATGAAAGTTGTAAAAATACTCGAGTCTTGAAATATGATCTCTTTCCCTCTCCCGGTACTCGCAGTGACTCTTTAAAAAGTTTAATTAGAACCAAGTGATTGCTATTACTGCACTTAACTTAAAAAACACTTTACCTTTCGTAATTCTTTTAGTAATGTCTTATGCTGCGTTTAGTTTGATTTTTTTACTTGAGCAAGTATTTTTGTGATTCAAGATTACTCATAGGCTACTATTTATCCTAATTTAAAAGTGACCCCATAATCTTGATACGTGGTGTTTTTGTGCAAATAAGGCTAAATTTTTGCCTCGCACCACACTTTTTTGAACCATGTACCAGTGATAATGTTAACCAATAAAGTGCTTACACAGTTCCAAGAAGAGGACAAAGCATCTTTGATACTCCTGATGTTGTCGATTTTTGTAGCAGAGGAGATTACTTGCTATCAGGTGAACTGCTTGCTCGTATGTCTGTTTTCAATATTGAATTTTATTAAATAATTTCAGCCTTGATCCTTATTAGACGAGGAGCACAACCGACCATTCATCAGGCTTGGATTCGAATGCCGATATGACCAAAAATGTAAATTGTATTTTATAAATACGAATTAGGCGTCACAGATTAATTAAATTGCATTTACACCTTCCAAATCCTATTGAAACCCTTCCAATTCCTATTTTGAAGAAACCATAAGGAAATTGCGCTCTGCGATTTGGAGAAATTTAGTTTGAATTTTAAAAGCTTGCCAAGGCTACAATGATGCAAACTTCACTGTAGGCCCCTTTTATTCCTAATACCAGAAGCATCATCTAGGAAACTAAATATAAGTTTAAAATATATCAGTTTTGGCTGTTCATAGATATTGAGCCAGTCGAGTGTAGTTTCGTACGTAGAACATAACCCGCTACGGATACTTCAGCAGCTACGACGTAGGTGACATGTTGTAAATTGTAGTCGCTACGATAATTTAGTATTAGATATACCGCCACGATTTTTATCTATTATTAAAAGCGTTTTATAATTACTAATTATTATAATTAAACGATTCGAAACGTAATAATAAACTTTGATAGTGCCTTAATAAGGCAATTTAGTACTCTGATAGCAGGAACGTTGAATTCTCTGTTTTATTTAAAGTCAAACCTTATTTTAAGATCTCATTGGTGATATGAATACTTTGAAATTAAATATTTCATTTAGAGATTCAAATCTGGTAATGTATTAGATTTATAAATATTATTGCATGGGCTATGACTCGTCAACCTCGTCGTCAATTTGTCGTTCATTAGTATAACATATTTTATTAAGTCAGTGTTACCAATTCTTCGTGTAATACTTTAAGCTCAGTAAAACTGACACGTCCATCAGGATCGTAAGGTTTGGCACTCGATACTCTCTGCCTACCCCGTAAGGGATTTGGCGTGAAGATATGTGTGTATGTATGTATCAGACACAGAAAACCGACTTTGATTTCATTAAGAAACTTATCTATGTACACATCTCTCGGATTCCATTATTAGGCCCAGACTTGATGGAAATGTAGTGCTCGGAAGTATTTTTTTTAAATTCGGTTTAGAAATGACGTAGGGATCAATAAATATACATGAGAAACATTAAAAAAGTCGAATATGTAACCTCCTCTTTTTAAGAGTCGGGCAGGAATGCTGTTATAAATTTAAATCTACTCGTTTAATTTTAACTGCACCAAATCAATCGATATTTCATTATTTATGAAAATATTTTCAAAACTCTTTTTTACGTATTTGTAAGAGTCCCATTGCAACCAAGTTTGATTCTGATTGACCAGAGAAATCGGGAAAATACAATTTTTAATGTCAGACGAAAATATAATGTAACAAATTTTACCCAAGTCAGTTTTCTTTGGATATTTAAAACGCTTAAATTATTTTGGTATATGTCAAAAATAGTGGAAATTGGTAAGTTTGTACCATTTGTACCTTACAGCTCTTATTTAAGGAATTATAATAAAGAAATCGCGTCTGTGGTCTAGCGGTGTGGTTGGTTCAGCCAGGGAAGGACTACTAATAACGAAAATAATTTATTACTTTTGTAATAATGAAAATAAGCAGTTTTAATTGTTATATTAAAAAAATAGCAAGATAAATATAGCTTAACAAAATACGTTCTCACCTATAAAATTGTAATGAAAGTTTATCTTCATTTGTAGACGTGTCGGCTATTAAAGATGTAAACGAAGCATTTGTTTTAAAGAAAATAATTAAAAAAGCCCCTTCTTTCGCTACATTTGCATAAAGGAGAGTCATGACGTATCTTCCCCAGCCATTTAATCCCGCACCTTTACTTAGCACGGCTTCAAACCGACACCTTGCATAACTTTGACTCAGTAGAAATAACTGTCTAAATTAAAAGGAATGTTTTTAAATTTACAGTTTGAGGTAGATGTTTTTTTAGAATGACAACCCCTGGTTAAGAACGATAAGTTACCTATTTTGTATTTTTTTTAAGATAGAGAACATGCAGGCAGTCTCTGATAAATTGTAGATACCAAAGGTGCTACTGTCGCTGTACGTTATGATTTAAAATCACTTGTGCAAGTCTACTAACACTCTAGCATGGATCACGACAATGTTGAGCACTGACATACGCAATACTTTTTAAAAAGGGTCACGTAATTTCTCTTTTGCATCTACCAGAGACTTAGAATAATTGATGTTAAAATGTTGAAGCAGCGCAACTTATGTACGACATTTAATGAACAACTTTAAGATTTATTTTATTTTAGTGCACCGATTTTGATTAAAACAAATTTGCTTCCTCTGTCCCTATATCCATTTGTATGCTTGTATATTTAAAACTACGCTACGGATTTTGATGCGGTTTTTTTATAATAAAGTGATTGAAGAGGAATGTTTATGTGTATATTTCATAACCGTGCAAACCGGGCGGGCCGCTAGTAAATTATACAATAATGATGTTTGGAAATGATTGATGTTTTTGGTAAAATGGTGTGATCGATATTTTTTGACTACGGGATTATTAATATAAAAAACTACTACCTAGAGGATTATTAACGGCGGCGGGAATAAGTAGGCAATGAATACCAGGTAATAGTAAATACACTAAAGCAGTGACCACTTTAGCTTCAGACAATTACAATATATATTCAGACTATTATAATACCTAGCGACAATTTTACTAGAATCTATACTTGCTGTAGTATAACTTTGTTGTGGTTTGTTAACTGTTAACATTTTTATATAAGGCTACCGCCAGTAACATCAAACCAAATAAGTATTGAATGTTAAATTAAAACAGTATTTTTATTTTAAGTTTCAAAGCCCTGATGCTGCTATAAAAAGTGGCTAGAAAGTAACAAAAAGGTTAAAAAAAGTATATATAAAAGTATATAGTAGTAGGATAAGTACAAGTGTTTACTACAAAAAACCTGTGTAAACAATTTTATTTTTATCTGCAGGACAAAAAATCAAACGTCAGTGATGCCAGCTTCTAAAAATTTAATCAGAAGCCCTCTTCAGAATTTCAATGTCTTCTGGGAAATGTTCTGTGACGGAGGCTGTTTCATTACATTCAGAAATGTGCCATTTTGGCCCTCAGTCCAACAAATATACAACTTATACAGTAATTATTTAATATTTTTTTATAAACTGTGTTAATAACAGTATTTAACAGACCGAACTTTTAAAAGATTTTAGAGGAAAGATTTCATTTACTGCGAAAATAATTATTTTTCTAATCTTTGGTGATATGAATAACATTTTCATTTCTCGTAAAGAGACACTTTTATTTTACCAACTACAAATGAGAAGAGTTAAGGTTGGATTAGGCTAAAATAGCGACTGATCATAAAAAAAACTAAAATGTGCTATAAAAAGTAATAGTGATGCTCCAAAATATTATAATCTCTTCAAGGATCCTTCAAGGATGTCTGAAGTGAGTGCTTTACCTAAGTTGCAAAAAAAAACATTCGATTTGACAACTAAATCATTTAAATTTTGGAATTCTTGTTTCGGCTTTATCTATAAGCCTACCAGCTGCTGCTATTGACTGCAACTTTCAACTATCTGCAGTAAGTACTACTATTTTAATTATGCGCTTCGGCTATATTCGTCAAGCTTCGGAAATCCTAATGTATATTAAAGATATCTATACAGAGTTGTTATTACACATAATTTATCATTTTGCTTAAATTTAGCTCAGGTCAGTCAATTTAAAAATAAAAGTATTAAGTGTAAAAAGAGTAAAAAACCTGTACCTCCCACGAGGTACAGGTTTTTGCATATATACCTAATGAAAAAAATATGTATTGTGAATTTCCGTTTATATAATAAATTTAGTTACGAAAGTTGTTGATTGACCGCAGAACACTTTTGGTGCATGAAAATAAAGTAAACATGTGACATCTTTCTAAGAACATAATATAACCTCAATTTTAATAACATTTTTGTAAATATATAGTTCGAAATGAAAGTGTTCGTGATATAAACTTGATTTCAGACAAAAATATTGATTGATTCGAGTACTTTAGTATTACAATGATGGTCTCAGAGCAAACTTTATAAGGAAAGTGGTCTATGTCCTTTCACTTGTATCTCCAAAAAAAAAGTATCTTCACGCCCAAATCCCCGAAGGGCCTACTTCTTATGGCTTATAAATTTCTATATCCCCTGTGTGGTCTAGTAATTCAGCTGTTGGACTTGACTGTATGGGGTCCAATCCCGGGTCGGGTAGCAAAAAAAAATTGGGTTTTTCCCATGCGACATGGTAAAAAAATAAAAATAACAGTAGTATTTAGTTACAGTTTGGTTTAATTATTTAAAAGTAGGTTTTGTTTGCTATACCTAGATTGCAAAAAACCTACTTTGACGCCAATTTAATTACTTGCTTTTCAATTTAATTACATTTGGTTTCCAATTTAATTAGTTGTTTTTGCTCACTAATATAAAAAAGATGCTTTTACTCAGTAACAAATAAAAAATATGTTACTAGGTAGCAAACATACTAATTTAATTTAATTTAAAGTTTCTCTATTATTGACAAAGTTTAATTCTTTATAATTGAAGTTTATTTATTTTTACAGTTACAAAAATAGTTCAGTTAAAAAGTTTTTAAGTGGAAGTAAATAAGTTTAAGTTTGTCCAGATATTATTGGTATTATTAAATATTATTATTGTCAATAAATATTGAATATATCAAGAGATCACAAGTGCGAATATTTAAAATTGCACTTATTTATGGTCTAAGATCCGAACTTAGATCGACCTACACCGAGCTAATAATAGAATGCAACCTATTTCATAATAAAATTAATATCTTCCTATGTCAGAAAACATATTAAAAATGGGTTGCATAGTAAAATCCTGGTTACAACATTTTTTAAAAATGTTTTCTCATTAAGTGATACAATCTTTTAATAATAAAGTATTTTTTCCCGACTTAAAATATAAGGTAGAATGTGCAGAAGTTGCGTTACCTTTTATTTATTCTTAGCTTGGGGTTGCTAGGTAAACAGGTATGTCAATGCTAGCTATTTTCACGGGGAAAAATAATTAAAAACATTCTGTCCAGGATTTTTTAGGCCAACCCATTTTCAATATAATTCTGAAATAACAAATTTATTATAAGATATGTTTCATTCTAATATCAGTTCGGTGTAGGTCGATGTAGGTTCGGATCTTCTACTAAGTATTACGCTTTTGTCTTTTTACGCATAAATAAATTATTATATTCTGTAACGCGTCCTTTAATGTTTTAAAAATCGTGGCTCTTGAATTTTAGCTTTTTTTACAGTTATTTTACTGTTACTGAGTGGTGAAACAAGTCTTAGAATGATAAGAATTCATAAAAAAAATTAAGGTTACTGAAATGACGACTAAACAGAAAATAGAGCTAAAACTGTACAAGACACATTAGTATTTTTACACACAAGTACAAGTTGGTTCAAATACTTACTAAATACCTAGGTACTATCAATTTTTTTTTTAAATGTGCACAGTATTTTATATGACGTACCTACATTTTATACAGGAATGCAATAATGCTAGGTATTAGGCTCCATAGAAGCCGTATCTCACCTTTCCGAGTTTGTTTTCTTTAAAATTATTAAAATTACAAATCGGTCAAGGCTGTCAGACGAACTTATTTAACAGCTCAATTATTACTTTAATACTTTATATTTAGGTAAATATGTCAAAAGTCACAACACTATTGTTTTGTTAAAAACAAATTAAGACACTATTTTACAAATGTCAATACTCAGTCAATGAATTATTAATAACCTTACTATTATTTAAACAGACAAACAGAAATTACAATATAATAAAGACTAAAATAAAACCACGTTGATGAATTTCTGAACGTAAAATAGGCGAAGGAAAAAAGTAGCTGTATGCTCCGCCTACCGATGGGCATTGAGGCCACGCCTAAGGTAGAGGGGACAGACTGTCTTATTCGCCAGTTGGTACTGGCTTTCGCGGATCACGCACAGCATTTTAGTTATCATAATATCAGTTTTAATTAATCTGTTTGGCAATAATTGACCTAAATAAGCTCTATTGTCGATCTACAAAAGATTTCCCGCGAAAATTTGACATTTCTTTTTTTTAGACATAGTTTTCTTGTGATAATCTGTGGGTGTGTGATAGTGTTGTTTTAATGGCGGATTATACAGCCTTACGTCTAGGTATACATAAGGTATGTTACTTACTACTTTATTTATTTAATTAATAATATATTAGCTTAGGTACACGAATAAAAAGCTGTTCATTCAAATGTATTTACTAAAGCGAGTTTACATTACGAGCTAAGAAAATGAAATTGGTTTTACTTAGTTACTACATGAAAGTTAAATTGATTTATAATATGTAAAGTTATAAATAACTGCAAGGTTTATCCTTTTATGGTGTAGGCAGAGTACCTACTCAAATTGTTAAAAACTTCTAACTCTTGAATTTTTTTCTTTTTTGTCGGTGGAGAACTAAATATATCGTCTTATTTTTTTATTAAGTGATAAGATAGCGAATAAGCACAAGGCTTTCCTGATGGTAAGAGATAACCGTGTTCTAGAGACAACATAGATGATACAGATTCCTCGCTGTGGCCGGTTTGATAGGCATATCATGCAGACTTGCATATCTATCGCTTACCATACCTTCCGGGCAAGAACAGGACACAGTCTTTATGGTGGCAGGAATAGGTTAGGCGGTAGATCCCTACCCGAGGATGTTGCTGCATGGCACTCTAATAACAGTACGCAGTTGCCAATCAATAATTCAATTAAGTTTTCCTTTTAAAAATGGTAATCACTACATAGTATAAAACAAAGTCGCTTTCTCTGTTTCCATGTCCCTTTGTATGATTAAATCTTCAAAACTACGCAACGGATTTTGACGCGGTTTTTTTTATAGATAAAATGATTGAAGAGGAAGGTTTTTTGTATATTTTATACCGGTGCGAAGCCGGGGCGGGCCGCTAGTCAAATATAATATAAAAGCAAATAACGCGCTTATTAAATAATGAACATTTTATCAGAATAAGAGCAAAACCCGGCTAAATTATTTTTCTATGGATACGGAATGTACTTTACGACCTTTTTATTTAAAAAAATCCTTAGTAGTCTAGTGGTAGTCGGTGTAGGTATTGATTACATGAGATGACGGGTTCGATGCTTTGATCATTAAACTCAAAAAGAGTTTTTTTCAATGTTCTAATTAAAATTATGTTGCCCGGAATTGAGTATTCAGGTTGGCGATTATTTGCCACTTATCACACTTTTGGACTGATTAAGTGGGTACCTACATATCTTCGGGTAAGCGTAGGTTCCTTCGTTATACTTCCGCCTACTTCTTCCGGGATACGGCAGTGAATAGACCTAAGTATGTTAATTGTACCATTTTCTTAAATCTATAATCTACCAAAGAAACAAAGAAATAAACAAGTCGGTCGAGCAGTTTCGGAGCAGTGTGACCACAAGCAACGTGACTTGAAAACCCCCCCTTTTTATATCTGGCCTACAATTTAACAATATGTACCATAGTGATTTGAGGAATGTTTTTCATTGATATAAAAGACTGGCAAATAATAACACGTATTATTGAGGAAGTACCAACACATATGAAGGGAGAGCTTTTTATATAATGTTCCTATTTGTCCACAGGCTTTTTTTTAACTTTTGAAATGTTTAAATCGCCTCTATGGTCTAGCGGTTCAGTTGTTGGACTTGACTGCATGAGGTCTCGGATTCAAATCCCGGGTAATATATAAAAAAAATTTGTTCGGGTTTGCAAATGTGTGCCCGGTTGGTGATAAGTTTGCCACCTATCACATTGTGGGACTAAGTGTCTTCGGCTAGTCGTGGGTGCCTTGGTTGTGCCTCTGCCTACCTCTTCCGGGATATAGGTGTAAAGATTTTTTTTATGATGTTGGAAGGCAAACAAGGCTCAGATTGGCAACGCACCATTACCACCTTTGGTATCTCTAGGCAGCATGAATTTCTTACAATCAAGAAATCCGTCTGCTTTGTTTTGTCAAATTGTTATTCTGAAGTATCCTAGTAACTTCTCAAGTACCATTACCTACTTTTAACTCACAACCAAAAAGACGGGTGTTATAATTTTCTGAATCATAAACCCTACACAAAGGGACTAATTTGACGTTTTAAAAAACAATTTATTAAATGTATATAAATAAATAAATATATGTCCCTGGACAAGTCACATAAATTGAATCTAACCCCAAAGTAAGCAAATTATATGCTTGTGTTCTGGGAGTTAGTCAACGATTCTAATACATAGAAATACTTAAATACATACCACAATAAAATTAATAAATACCCAGACCCGGAAATGCAGACATCTAAATGTACATCACACAAATGCCTGCCCCCGTTGGGAATGGAACCCGTGCCTCGCGGTTGGTCGATGTAGCTAGGCGTGTACGCTAGCCACTCGACCAACGAGACGGTATATTATAAATATTTCATAAACAATTTG
>NJDC01006763.1:4486-18450 GCA_002245475.1 Calephelis virginiensis | reverse complement strand
TTTAAATTTGTACCAAAATACCAGTTTAAAAAACTCAGGCTTAGCTTATTAAAAATTAGTTATTAGTCGTCAAGGACAGTCATGTCAGGGTCTTAAGTAAAGCAGTGGCCTCCTTACTAAAGATAGGTATATTGAGAATTGGCGGGAACAAGGAAATAGGTATGCGATAAAACAGTATTTTAATTATTACTTCACCTGTCCACTAAAAAAAATGTACAAAATGCCATCTAAATTGACCAATTTCACTCAATATAAGCACGAAATTCAATATTTAAGAAAAATATACGTTAATCTTTTCTCTCGATAGCGCCAAAACTCTTTTTAAATCGGCCAACCTTTTAATGAATAGAAATTTATTCAAGTACACAACTTATTTCTATTTATTTAAGTGACCAAGGTTTGATTCCAATGTCGAGTAACCCAGTTTTTTTTTGCAATAATCTTATAAAAACAATTATGCCCGGGACTGGATAACTGCCGAAAGTGCATAGGTTTGCCACATATCACAATAAGACCCACTAGCACGTTCCTGGGTTAAGTATTTAACACTGAGTTAGAGTCTTACTCGGGTTAAATCACCTGATATTTGACAGTTTAACTCAATATTAAACGTAGCCCAGGAATGTGTAAGTGGCTATAAGAGATACCTCTTATTTCGGCTTATCGTGGGTTGTATTTCTGCCTACTTGTATTTCTGCCTACTTGTATTTCTGCCTACTTGTATTTCTGCCTACTCGGGGATAAGGGCGCGACGATATTTTTGAAATTTTACGTTACTTTTATTCGTTATTCGAGTTTGATTTACAATAAGTAACGCATCTTTAACATTATTGGTGTAGTCGGCTTGTGTTTGTGCCTATCGGAGAATTTATTTCTTTATGCACCTTCTTCTTTTTATGCAAGAAAAAAAAAATATTTTTTGAAGCCACTGTTAAGCCCTTTCAGTAATTTCCTTTCAGTTGACTAAGGGTAGTACATGTATTAATAAAAGTCACACATAACCCTCTTTTTTAAATGGGTTTAACATGACGTAACTCTGATTTTCCAATGCATTGTGTATAGCAAATATATTTTCAAGTGTCCTCGAATTCCTTGATTAAATACATTAATTATATTTGAATGATTTATTGCTCAGCCAATATACTATTCACATGATTTTGTACAGGTGTGAAAATTAATTAATTTTAATTATTAATTATGATTAATTGCTTTATTGGATTTGTGATCGGCGTTTTCGGATTTTTTATACTTCGGAGATTAGAAGGCAATAAGACAAAAACAAAAACTTTTACACTAGTGAATGTGCGTTGCCAATCCGCCGAAGGGTGAAATGTAAAAACTCTTGCATGAATAGGTTTTCCTACCCATTATTTAAACCAGAACACTACCCTGAGAGCATTTTGTATTACCTACTATTATGGCGGAATATACTCGTAGGTACTCTATATCCAGATTCCAAGCTAGTCGTTATAAGACTGCCACCCAAGAAACGTTTTGAGAACGGAGGGCTAAGTAGAATTTATATTCTTCAATGTCGGCAGCTGGTGGGATTTCATTGTAACATACTTTTTAAGTAACACTTTATTTTACACTTTATACTATACTTAAACCAACGGGTTTCAGTTTTTACTGCATCATTTGTTACAATATATTGTTATTACAGGGGTTTTCAACTAAAGAGAGGAAATCTGCATTTTGACGTTTAGTATTTGGTTGTTAGTTACCTACTAATAAATAAATTTATACTGCTGATGATACTGTAAAGGTAGAAGGAATTGTCTTCTTTATTTTGACCAACATTTGAGTCCACGTGTGCCAACCAAGTATAGTAGATAAAGGCTTCAGCGATGATTATAATATGCAGGAGCGGTGTTAGGGTAGGGTGCGTTTGTGAACCGCCCAGGGCGCCGAATACAATGAAGCGCCTGCTTAAAAATGCCCAACTTGTGAATTTCCTATAATTGGCATTAACAACATTTAAGCAGCTCTCCTGAAGGCAAACGTCAACATAGATGTTACTGGTTGGTTATCGAAATCTTACCACATATGCAAATCTATCATCTACGTTACTCTGAAACAAGTAACACGACAGTGGCGAGCACAGACGCGTTTGCGACAGATATAGATAAAACTTGAGAAAAAATTTCAAAGAAATTAAAATTCTAACTGTAATATCCCAGAACATCTTTGAAACTTTAATATACGTTCACAGAAATTTAAGTTGATGTTATGGAAATTATGATATACACGTTGTCAACACAATAAGTAAAACTTGTGGATGTGTCTCGTTTCAACTGCAGAATAAGCATTTTTTATATACAGTCTTATAATAAATTTTCCAATTACATGAAAGATTTTCCAATTAATAAATTTAATAAATATGTTAAATTTTAATTATATGAAAAAGGCTATTATACCATAGCTGAATATTTAATAAATAAGAATGCTTGGTTTAGCAGATAAGAATGCTTGGGATTAGTTGCTCCTCATGTATATCTTTTTTAAATATAATGTATTATCGCTTTAATTATTGCATACATATTTTAAAATAAGGAAAAAGGAAAATCCCGCTGAATTTCTTGCCGGATCTTCTAAGTAGCAGCGTTCCGTTTTGGTGGTAGATTTATTATTATATAGAGGCGTCACAAGTACCTCTTGTAAGGTTAATGTGAAATAAAAATATTTGGTTTGATTTCTATACTACACTTTATTCTTCATCTAGTTTCTCTTAGCAAGCGGTTGTATTATTAGATAATTTGCCGTTATAGTATAAGTACGAACTGCATTCAGGGGCGTAGAAATTTCGCCCATGGCGTTTATTGTGGTAAAACCGGCCCTGATGTTACAGTACTAAGTAAAATTCCTCTTTGGGCATGACATTGTTGAAATGAATTGTTGTTTTGCTCCACACTATGTTTCTTTCTTTCTTTCTTTAGGTTTTGGGAATCTCGTTAGTCAAGTAGAAATTTGCATCAAATTTTATATTTGTTTTATATCAATTATAATTAGTCATCAGTCATAAGTCGTAAGTAAGTCATGTCAGGCTCTTGGGTAAAGCGGTGGCCTTTTTACACAAGGTCATGTAATGAGATTTGGCGGCAACGAGGAAATATACGATACGCTAATTTCTTCATGATTATTTCATTTGTGCACTTTCACTGAACAAAATTGTACAAAATGCCACCAAAATTGACTAATTTCACTCAACATTAACACGAAATTCAATAATTATGAAAAAACTTCGACCATCTTTTCTCTCGATGGCGCCAAAACTTCACACTATGTTTAAATAACAATAAATTAACAATGTGTCCTTACTGAAAATGCCCAAAAGTAGTTTCTGAAAGAATCTGAAATACATGTCTACCAGAGTCCCACTCTACAGTTTATATTTATTTTTAGTATTAACATAAAAATGTACCGTATGAATATCATATTATCTAAGTGAATTCTCCCCGTGTTGGTCCGGGCTCCTTTGTAGAATAGACCATCTGCCTTCCTTGCTAGCAGCTTGTAAAAGGCGAGCATAGGCTCACCGTCACTAACACCGCGACATGTGACTAGGTGGTAGAGTTTCGCAGCGACTCGCCCGGATTGGTACCACCGCCTTACCTATTCCTACCGCCATAACGTCATGACGTGTTCCGGTTCGGACGGGAAGGTAGCTGGTAAACTTACTTTTTATCAGGAAA
Organism: Calephelis virginiensis; assembly: GCA_002245475.1. Taxonomy (NCBI): domain Eukaryota; kingdom Metazoa; phylum Arthropoda; class Insecta; order Lepidoptera; family Riodinidae; genus Calephelis; species Calephelis virginiensis. The sequence goes on along the minus strand of NJDC01006763.1, from coordinate 14,758 downwards.
TTCTTTCTATCAGGAAATCCGTCTGCTTGTTTGCCTTCCAATATCATAAAAATAAAAAAATAAAATATGTGTGTGTTTGAGTGTGATAACATCAATAAAAGCTTCCTCGATAAATACCAAGCAGCTCAGCTTTAGGAGGCGAGGGTCGATCGATTGTCACTAATACCGTGACTAAGATTAGGTGGCAGCGACTTACCCATATTTGCACAATCACCTTACCTATTCCAGTCACTGTAACTTTAGTACTCTTCACTGTTGTTATGGAGACAGAAAAAGGTAGGTTTTGCTACCCATTCAAGGGAGTCGTAGCAGTCTACTACTTAATCATACTGATTGCGCTAAATGAATATTCCATCCAAATCCAGCCAGCTGTGGTGTCGTCACATCCCAATGCCAAAACGCTAATCGCAATCATTTTGTTGGCAGAACCCAAGACCAAAGACAAAAAGCGAATTTGAATGGTCCTCTAAACTGAATAAACCATCTGCAGGCAGCTCGTAAGAGACGAACAAAGGCGAAACGGGTCATTACTAATAGGATCACTGGTGGCAATATGCTGTGCAGCAGCTTGCCCGGGTAGGGGTCCACTGTCTTACCTGTTCCTGCCCCCATAATGTCAATATCATGTTCCGATCCGAAGGTAGTCTTAGGTAGGTTCCGGTAGTCTTGTTACAATTGGTCCAAAACTGCATCCACAGACCAGGGACGCACCTACATCTAATGTATGTATAGGCTGTGAGTATCTTTTACTGTCAGGTGAGCCGCGTGCTTATTTTACTGCCTTAAAAAAAACATCTTCACGCCCATATCTCCGAAGCGGTAGGCTGAGGCACAACCAGGGCATCCACGACTAGCTGAAGACACTAAGTCCCACAATGTGATAGGTGGCAAGCCTACTGCCAACCGGGCACATAATCATCAACATTTTTTTTATTAGAAAATTGGAAAACCCAAATTTTCTTTTTGTTGCCCGAGCCGGGATTCGAACCCCGATTTGGGATTGTTCCGTCTTTTGCCATAAAAAATGTAAGGACTCCGTCGCTTATCTCTTAATTCAGCAAAGTCGAAGTTTTAAAAATTACTTCTGACTATCTACTTATTAAATCTTAAAACTAGCTTAGTATACAACTAAAACAAAAGTAGCAACGACATCGCTATATTTTTTCAGGTCCAAAAATATTAAACCTAAATCTTTATATCGGAAATTAATATTTGATTAAATCTTGCAAAAGTCAGTGCTACTCTGAAATCAAACTAAAACAATGTATTTATAGATTATGTGTTAAAAAAGATTATATAATATGTATTTACGGATTTTATTTACAGATTGGATTTTTCCAATTTTCTAATTTATAAAGAAATGTTGGTCGGGATTGGAAATGTGCCCGGTTGGCGATAGGCTTGCCACTTATCACATTGTGGGACTTAGTGTCTTCGGCTAGTCGTGGGTGCCATGGTTGTGCCTCTGCCTACCTCTTCGGGGATATGGGCGTGAAGATACTAATATGTATCTACCTAATTAAACAAATTTTGATAGTAGTTAATGCTGCCTCATAATGGTGTGCAAATATTTTATCTAGTAAATAAATTACATATAAAATATGAGTATTTAATACATAAGGCGAGTAATTTATTCAGTTACATTTAAACTAGCAAATACAGTTTTATTAAGTTTACCTAACATAACGCAAATAGCGTTTGTGGACGAATTCGATGTAGCGTATCTTGTGACTTTACCCCAATCAATAAGAGATGGCGCTAGTTGTTTTACATTAAGTGAAGCGAGTTGAGTTCCGTTTTTTAGCAGTAGGAAGGTGCAGTTACACGGATTTCGTGTATTTAAGAAGCATAAGTCATAGTGATACACCAAAGATGTAAATAGTGTGTTGCTAAACTCAGTCAGGTCTTGTGTAAAACAATTTTCTGGTAATAAAATTTCCAAACTTGTGTAGGACATACTGTATTAGTGGATAGTCCTACTAAGTAAATTTTAATTTTACGCTATCGAGCAATAGTGTTGTTTTGTAAACAACGTGTAAACAAAAGTACTTTCATTAATACAATAAAAATACATAGTAATTATTTGAAAATAAATAAACTTATACATTTCCCGATCTTAAGAAATATACACCACATGAAGACATAAAAAATGTAATAGTGCGTACATTAAGTCACCATTAAGTCGTGATCGTGACTACATTGGAAAATTCCCCGGAAAAATCCCACCGTAGGCTTATCGTCTTGAAATACAATGTAAGTTTACACGTTCTAGTTTTGAAATATAATTTTTGGAAATACCAAAAAGCCCATATTGATATCTTGGTGAAACAATGTTACGTGCTACTTGCAAAGTAGTACAGTTTTAAAATGGCTGGTCGAATTATACAAGTTATTTAATAATCCAGCTTTAATTTCGCGAAGTAAGTGATGTTATTCTTTCCATAAAGAAATCCGTTCGATTGAAGAAAATAAAAGTATCTTCACTCCCAAATCCGGGAAGAGATAGGCGAAGGCACAACCAAGGCACCCACGACTAGCCGAAGACACTAAGTCCCACAATGTGATAAGTGGCAAGCCTATCACCAACCGGGCATATATCCTATCCCGGGCAACAGTACTTTTAATAGAAAACTAAAAATACATATTTTCTTTTGTTACTCGGGTTGAACCCGAAATCTCAAGAAGTTAAATCCGACGCCGAACCCCTAGACCACATAGGCGATTCTGTTTGTTTGCCTTTCTTTAAAATAAATAAATGGTTTGTTATTAATAATAGCTCTATATAATTAATTAAGCTTAACTAATATGAACACTTTGCAAGGTATAGAAAAACTGCCTACGAGGCCACGTAATATAATATTTTAATTAAAAAATAATATTAACAAATACAAAAACTATCAAAAACAATTAAAACGAAATAAGTGTAGAACAATAAAAGTTTTACAACACATAACTATAATGACATTCCATAAAACGTCCGAATAATTAACGAAATAATAATTAACTAAATTGTAATTAAAAATCTTTTTAATGTAGTTTTATTTTGAAATCGTAATATGAGGTGTTGAAATATCAATTATTAATTATCTGATGGCCTGCGTGTCGTTTTTTTTCGTTTTTGTAATAGCGCTACTATTTTTAATTAGATGTCTGGCATTTTTCGAACCTATTGTAATTAGATATTAGGTGTAATAGCTGTACGTTGTGAGTTTTAATTTTTACTAGTTTTGCCCGTGACTGTACCTGAACAAGCTGACGAATTTTTATTTTATGATTGTTTAATTCACGTCTATACAATCCTTAAACTACCACCGGATCCGAACGCGGCCACTCACTGAAAAGATTCGGCGAAAGCAACTCAGCCAGCTTGTCTTTTTCTTATAAATTTAAAAAAAGTATCTTCACGCCCATATCCCCGACCAGCTGAAGACTCTAAGACCCACAGTGGGATAGGTGGCAAGCCTATAGCCAAACCGGGCACACATCCAAACCTGAACATTTTTTTTTTATTAGAAAATTGGAGAAACCATGTTTTCTTTTTGTTGCCCGACCCGGGAATCAAATCCGAAACCTCATGAAGGCAATATAATCCTATTAATATTATAAATGCGAAAGTTTGTAAGTATGGATGTATGGATGTTTGTTACTCTTTCACGCTCGAATGGCTGAACGGATTTATCTGAAATTTGGAAGACAGATAGATTGTGACCTGGATTAACATATAGGCTATTTTTAATCCCGATAGCACACCGGGTTTCTGTGAAAACGCGGGCGAAGCCACAGGTAGCAGCTAGTATATCAATATATTAAAGTCCAACACCTAAACCGCTAGACTACTGAAGCTAATTTACAAAAATACATTACATGTATAATTTGTAAAGATTGGTATGAGGAGTAATAAATCCCAAGCATTTCTGTCTTCTAAATATACTGAAATCCTAAAATAACCCTTACCACAAAACTTAAATTTAATACATTTTTAAATTTCTTAATAGTATAAAGTAAAAGTTCCCTATGTACTCGTACATAAGTAGCATATCGCTAAGTCTTTTACGCGAGAAAGTGAACCGGCTTCTCCATCCTGTACACAGAAACAGGATAGCGGCGAGCACTGACGCTATGGTGACAGGAGAAAGACGGCTTCTGATTTGAGATATTCAAGCAAAATTATTTGCGATAACGTACCCTCTCCATAATTATTAGTTGATGCTTTCGACGTATACATATTAGAGATGTTTTTACCATTACAACACTTATAACTTAAGATCTGCTGGACCAATTTTCATGGTTTTTGAATCGTTGCATTTGTCATCGCCCCGAACAGCAAACCACACCTTAAAAACAATAAAAACAAAAAAAATATGAAAGATGAATAGTCAATAATAATAAAATAAAGTTGGGATAGTAAAACAGATTAATCTAAAAATGAATGGGAAGTTAACTTAGAACTGGGAGAAGGACATGGGGTACATTTTATCCCTTACAACAGCAAGGAAACTAGAAAAACGATATTTAATTTTTCCTATACAAACTGAACGGATGGAACGAAGTTCGCCAGAACAGCTAGTAATAAAATATATAAAAACTGATCTAAATTTTAAACCCAAAGTTAATTTTATACTTGTATTACGGGTGTTTGCATAAATAATTTATGGGTGTTAGTCAACAGTGTTAGACATACATACATAATCATGTTTTTAAATGTTCAAAATTAACTATAGCAGTCGTTTACGTACAATTTGTATTTGTAAACTAATGTTTTATATGTTCAATAAATCTTTGAAATCTTTGAATCTTTGAAATGTTTTTAAATGAGGAAACACTTGTACTGTTTCACGTATCACTTATAATTTATTACTTTGTAAACAGCCTACCGGTTTCGCTTATGACAGCATCATCAGGGCTAGAACTTAAACTGCCTTAAACTTTAAACTTTACGTAAAACAGTACAAGTGTTTCTTCATTTAAAAATATGAATATTTGGAAGTTCTACCAAGCGCCGACAATAGAAAATATCAAATATATACATACATAATGTTTTAAATTTCATGAACATCCAAAAGCATAAATATCTACACACCCTGACAGGCAGATCTGTGTTGGTACAGGTCCTATGTGTTGAATAGACCATTTTCTTCCCTGACAGCTCTTACTGGCGGACATAGGTTAACTTAACTATGTAATTACAAACAACAAAAAGTTGAAATAGTATCTGGGCCGCTTAGGGATCCCCAGCTCTATCCATTACCCGATAATGACAGTGTTTGGCACTGTCTTATTCCGGTCAGGAGATTTTGTCTTGCACATTAGGCTTAAGAACCCAGCCACAGGACATCGACTCACCTGTCCAAGGTTAGTCTCTTACTATCTCTCTTACCGCATAACGAACTCTGGGCTCCTTTGCAGAGTAGACCATCTGCCGTCCTGCCAGGCAGCTCGTAAAGGGCGAGCATAGGCTCACCGTCACTAACACCGTGACATCTGACTAGACGTGGTAGAGTTTCGCAGGGACTCACCTGGATTGGTACCACCGCCTTACCAGTTCCTGCCGCCATAACGTCATGACGTGTTCCAGTTTGGAACAACCGGTAAACTTTTGCTCGAGGCCTAACATCCCGGCCTCAGGTCGGCAACTCACCATTACCACCTTTGGTGTCTCTAGGCGGCGTGAATTTCAGGAATCATCAGGTAATCTATCTCCTTGTTTGCCTTCCATTATCATAAAAAAAAACATAAAATGCCCGTCCCTGACGGGAATCGAACCCGACCTACGTGGTTGATCTGTGAAGTTAGGCGTAGGTATGAGTCTACCAATGAGACAGTCAATAATATAGGTAAAAAAATAAAACCTTCAGGTGTTGAAATTATTAAATAATTACATGCTAAGCTCGCGTGTCGGACTATTGTTATTTCCCGTTACCATAATACTTAACATAATTACGTTACTTTTATAATTAGATGTTAAAAATGTCAGGTATTTTCCGAATGCATTAGTTTTTAAATCGTTACTTCCAATTAATTTTTGAATTAATTGTTCTTTTACAAACATATCTTCGTGTCAAGTCTTTTACAGGGTAGGCAGAGAGTATCGCCAAAATGCTAAAGCTTGTTAAGATTTTTGACCTACGTAGCTTCTTCCACATTCATTACTCTTTCCGTACAAACAAGCCTAGTTGGGAGACTTTTGATAGCATCCTCTTCTCCGGGTAACTTCTACCATCAATAGGCTTTTTGGCTATAAGAATAGGTAAAGCGGTGCATTCCCCCACCACCACATAGGCAAGTTGCGAAGTTGCTAAGTTGGTCTACTTGGTAATTATTTATTTAACCAGTGCTAGCCTCTTACGAGCTGCATGGCAGGAAGCCGATGGTCTGTTCTACATAAGAGACCTGACCAGAAGGGAAAAAATATTTTTTCAAGGTTCTGTACCTTAAAAGGAAAAAAGCGGTGCCTCTATAGAGTCACTTTGTTGTTCGTCCGTCTGTCTGTCAAAACCCCTTTTTCTCCGAGACATGTAGATGTATCAAGCTGAATTGTATATAAAATACCTAGGTATCGGTCCCTTGAATTTTTGAATATATCAAACTTCTGAGCGAACGCAATAAAAAGATATAGCCGTTGTTTTCCATGAATTAATCTAAAGGGGTGTAAAATATCACAAGTATTTATTTTTACAATAATTCGCTATTTCTAAGCCGCCACTATCAAATTAATGCTGTTGAAAAAAGCTTTGCTGATCCGTGGTCCGAATGTTCTAGTATATTTATTACATTTTTACATGATTACATTTTTCCTTTGTCATTTACGAGCCAGTTAAAATACTTAAACCTGAACAACTAAGTGATGTTGAATGGGGAAGGGTGTAGGTAATTTTAAAGTTTTCTATGTATCAGATCACCAAAGAAAGAAAAAAAACGAAAAAAAGAAAAAAAAAGAAAAGAAAGAAAAGTAGAAAAAAACCATTATACGTGATGTTGAGTGGGAGATAAACAAATTTAAACTTAAGAAAATACAAGAAAACTTCACGTTCATTGGAAGGGCCGCCCAATCTAGTATTAGGTCGCCGACGAAACCTTTTACCATTGATGTTTGAATGTTTTTAAGCGCCATTTATTTTTTTGGCATATAATTTTCTGAAATGCTTTTAAACTAAGTCGAATATAATCGTCTATAGATGTGCAGAAACTGAAATTGTTGCATCAAAATCACAAATGGTTATAAACGCGGGAAAGTGCTAATTTTACAATAAAGATGGCGGCCACTCTTGATACAGACTATAATCTATTACCGGTCATGAACATAATCCCGTATAATGTAGGGTACATTAAAGTTTGTAATACATTATTATTGAATTAGTCGAACGATGTTATTGGTGGGATGCGGGCGTTTGATAGAATTACTAATATGGGGTTAACTATGAGAAGCGTAGCTTATAGATGACCTCCATTTTGTTCAGTTTTAATGATCACTAGAGGTTTACCGTGACATTACTCGCATAAATGTTTTTTTAACTAATGTGTTAGTAAAAGGCACAGAAATTAGGTACGGCGATGAGTTAACAAGCGTAAATAAGACTTGTAATCACTTTTCATTTTTATTTATTAATTAATTATGTCTCTTAAAATTCGAATAAAAACAAAGGTTAACAAAAAATATTCAGAAAAAAATATTAAGTATATTTTATGTCATAAATTGTGTACAATAAAAAAATAAATAAATAAACATGCGTGCGGGTGGATGGCAACATATCGCCCTGGTTTAATGTTAATATTGGCGTCAAGCAGAGTTGTGTGTTGTCAGCACGCTTGTTTATCTTATATTTGGACAAATGTCTTCAAATGTAGGAATGCGTATGGGTGACCAAGTGGTAAACTGCCTGCTTTATGCAGATGATGCTGTACTTTTGGGCTCTACACCATCTGAGCTGCAAACACTGGTCACAGTTATGTAAGGAGATTGTAAAGAAAGGGGCTTACTTTTGAATGCGAAGAAAACCATAAAAATGATATTTGAAAGAGACGTAGCCATAACGGATGTAAGAGTTTTGGTTGATGATGTAGTGTTGGAACAAGTGAATGAAATTGTATATCTTGGTTGTGCTTTTAGCAGGGATGGAAGGTACACCGCGGATGTAGAGAGGAGAGTGAGTGCAGGGAATAGTGTAAATGGAGCGGTGGGTAAGCTATTCCAAAGCGAGGTTTTAAGTCAAAAAGCTAGACTCCATTTGCATAATTATGTGCTTATCCCAACGTTATTGTATGGAGGCGAGAGTTGGGTATGTCAGAAAGGGCATGAAAGTAAGATAAATGCGGTCGAAATGAGAGCACTACGGAAATTCTATGATGTAACGCTCGCTGATCGCATTCGTAACAGTGAGATCCGAGATAGAGTGGGATTGAAAGAAAGTGTTGGTGTTAAAATGCGAAAGGGCATGCTCCGCTGGTTCGGTCATGTGGAAAGAATGACAGATGAAAGATCGACAAAGCAGATATACAATGCGAATGTGGATGGATGTAGGTACACGGGGAGACCAAGGCTGACATTTCACGATCAGATCAATCGGATATTATCCAAGGGCGGTGTCAAGAGTCTCCGAAACCAGCGTGTTTGTATAAAAAGGGTAGTTAATGAATGTGAAGGAATCAAGACAGGATTGTCAGGATCGTGAGGTCTGGCACTCGATACTCTCTGCCTACCTCGTAAGGAACTTGGCGTGAAGATATGTATATGTATGTATGTAAATAAATAAATAAAAATAAGTACAAAAGAAAAAAAAAATTAAACTTACTTATTTGAAAAAAGAAAGGTTTAAATCTTGCTCCATACATAAAGCACCACCATACATATTTTACAACTTCACCGGACTAATAAAACTAGATTTGTAGCTGAAATATTTTTTAAAAGCAATTTTAATCAATATCGAAGTTTTTTTCATAATTATTGAATTTAGTGTTTATATTGAGTGAAATTAGTAAATTTTCGTGGCATTTTGTACAATTTTGTTCAGTGAAAGTGCATAAATGAAATAATCATGAACAAATTAGCGTATCGTGTATTTCCTCGTTATCGCTATATCATACTACATGAGCTTGAGTAATGAGGCCACCGCTTTATCCATAACCCTGACATAATTTATTGACGACTTATGACTAATTATTATTGAATCCCGATTTTGCTAAATTTGATGCAATTTTTTTAGCTAATTAATTTTACCATTAATCAAGTAGAAATTTGCATCAAATGTGAATGCTAAAACCTAAAGAAAAAAAAAAGAATTTTTGAATGCCAAAACCTAAAGAAAGAAGAAGAATAATAATTTCTACGTATGTCATATAGGACACAGCATCCAAAAGTTTTTTCGGCTTGTTGGTTTTCTTTTTACTCAAAAACAAACAAAAAGACTATTACCATATTTTGTGTTAGCTTATAGTCCGGGCCAACATACAGGATGGTATTTACTTGGTGAAACCCTATTGTTTCCATCTTTAACCATGAAAATTCACTTCAACTTGTGTACTAAGTCGCGAGCAAAAATTAGTGTATGATAATAGGATTGACATTAGAAAAATTTTCCTTAGTAATTAAACACTTTCCAAAAAAAGTTCCAAACTGGACTGGAATCTACTTTATCACTCGTTTGCTCCTTAACATCTGCCCAATCAAAAAATTAACACATATTTAATACAAACATTGTACCCCCTGGGATACTACATGAGTTGCAATTTGGAATTATACTCTGAAATAACATTCTAGGGATGCTTGATCTGAATCGATTTCTTAGAATATCGATTCCCGGTAATACGTACTTCCGATTTCTGAATCGATTTAACGGGATGCGATCTTCGCTAATATCGAATCATATCATATCATTTAAAAACTAAAATAATGCAAAGTAAATAATATTTGAGTATGATCTTTGACAACACAAGAGATTTTTTTAGGTACGATGTATCAACAAAGTAAGATTACGACGACACCTACTTAATGATATAGTTTCGAATTACCTAAACGGTGCCGAGACACACACAGATATGAATCTGTAGATATTAAATTTATTACATATATATTATTGCATAGATACACACAAGTATTGATTAATCACGGCGTAATATTTTTTAATTAATTTCATTGTTCTATTGCAACAGATACCTAAACATAATTTGGTGTGTTTGAGGCTTTGTGGCTTTTTAATATCTTCAAATTCCAACACTCAGCATTGTTAGAATGCAGAATTGAGAATCGAGAATCTTTTTAGATTTGTTGTTTAACTA
>NJDC01006762.1:26539-40075 GCA_002245475.1 Calephelis virginiensis | reverse complement strand
GCGTTGCAATTACGATAAAAATATTATTGCTGGTTGTTTACCGTTTTAACAATTGATGGGCATTAAAACAACATTATTATATCAATAATCAATTAATATTATAATATTGTGCCAAAATTAGTGTCAAATAACTTGGTAAACAATATTTTTCTAAATCTAAACTGCGATATTACAAGGTTAAGTCAGCGTTTTATATTTGTAGTGTTGTGCTAACAATAACAGGCAATAATAGTATAGTAACATGTTCTTATATAGTTATACTTTATAAAATAATACGTTTTGTTTTTCTTTTTAAGGATTTGAAAATAATGGACTATAAGATAACTTTTATTAAGTAAAAAAATAAAACGACGACCAAACCGACCGCGCGAAAGAAAGTAGCATTTTTATATTTAGGTTGACAATGGTAACCCCAAATGGCGTTATGGGCCGCCATTTTGTGACGCTAAAACAGTCGTCTGTTGTCGTTTCGTGAGCATAGACCACGTTCTTTAAGTGTTTTCGATCTTTTTTTATTTGATTGGCCGGTTTTCGTTTAATGGACTGTATCTGCCATAGACATATATATTACTTCGTAAGGACCCGGCTAAAGAACGCTTCAAGTGTCCGCAGTGCGTTGGCCCTAAAATATCGTTTTAGGGCCAACGCTTACTCAGTCGTCCAATGGGAGGATAGTGAGTGCATGTGTTAATTGTAATATACAAAAATGCCTAGTTGCGTCGTAAAAGGATGCAAAAATTATGACAAAAAAGTTTTAAAAGTACATGGGATATCGTACCATCGGTAAGTAAGCTTACATTGTTATTATTTTAAGTATTACTAAACGAAACCATTTTAAAGCAAATTTGTATCTCTGCCGCAGCCCACGGTTGCGTTGTCACGTGACACAGTACAGCGGAACGCGATGTAACCTTGTCAAGACGTTCCTATTGTTTTAATTTTTGTTACTCTGGGTATTGTCCAAGTAGGTACTGTACTAATTTTTAAAAACTGTATTCTTTGTTTTTATAAGTAATGAAAAACATAGTTTGATCATAATAATTCGATTATTCGTTATATCGTTGATAATAATTAGTCGTTATTGTACAAATATCACAATTTTAAACAGAGTGATTATTCAAATAATTTTTCTTTTAGGGTTTTCAATTTCATTTTTGTAACCATTTTTACTTTACTGTTAATAATAATATAATTTATTACCAAAATTGTTTTTTTATTTAATTTTATCTTTAATGAATGTGAAAAAATGAATATGAAAAAAATATTATTACTTTACAGATTACCTAGTGATCCTGTTCGTAAAGAACATTGGAGTCGTCTTACATGGGCACAACGAAAAGAACCTTATTTTAAGCCTCATAAAAATACTAGAATATGCTCTATTAATTTTTCTGACTGGGATATTGATATATCTAAAACAGGACTGAGGAGGCTAAAAGTGACAGCTATACCGCAACTTGAGGTTGAGGCACTTTTTCTAACTTATGTATGAGCTATACACGATGAAAGAAATAATTTTGCTTTTCTTCATATTTAGTAATGTGATTATTTAAGCTTAATTACTTTTACAGGTTTGTGAGAACAAAGAACTCCAAACATCAACACCGCAACACAGCTCACAAGTAGAGGAAATTGACGTTGACATTAGTGACCTCAATTCAATATTTGACACACCAAGAAAAGTAAAATTAAAACAAAAAATGTTCAAATTAACAAAATGTCAATGCGTTATTACAAGAAAAATGAAGTCATTGCAAAAGCAGAACGCTAGACTTAAAAAGAAAAATAAATCAATGCAATATATTATTAAAGACTTAAAAATTAGAAACTACATAACAGAAAAAATTAAATCTATACTTAATTAAAACTCTCAAATAGCAGAACTTTATCGACTGTAAGTAATAAAAAATAAATAAAATAAAAACTAATAATATTGTAAACGCGTTAAAAGTGCTATTTTTAAATCCTCTTGATTAAATGATATTTGACTTTTGACATATTATGTATTTCGATTATAATTGAAGTTTTACTTCTTTTGGCGCGTTACGAAAAAAATTATGAGGGTAAATTTTTACGATGCGCGCGCACACCGTCACGAAAAACCGACATGATGAAGTTAGCTATGAAGTTATAGATAACATTTTAGTTTTTAAAAAGATTTTTATCTTATTACGCCGAAGAAGTATAACTTATAACGCGTGTACATAAGTACACACACACTATTTTTACAAATACAAAATACAAAATTTCCAAATTTGTTTTGGCCCGGCCCGGGGATCAAACCCGGGACCTCTATGTGTAATAAACTATAAATGTGGCAAATTTCATACTTTACTACATTTCATAAAGATTCTAAGCGATGTAATCTGAGGCATAGACTGAATTTTTATGCAAATTTTGAAGCATACTAATTTGAGAGTATTTCATTCGTCTCGTTTGTTTCCTATTGTATGTGTGTGTATGTACAACTTGATACTAATAATAGTTTAATCTGTGTACAATAGACCTAAAGCTATTGCTTAATTTAGTTGCACAAAAGTAGGAAATCAATGATATTTTTTAAATTTGCAATAACATATAAAAAATTACGCTCGACTACGTTAGTACAAGGTCACATAATACACTGTACGCCGCGCGTAATCGCGTTGCGTATATTGGCTACTAGATGACGTTGTTTTTGGCTTGTATGAAAAATGTTATGTCATTTGTTCGGACGGGCGTATCCTTCCCTTTGAAATCATTGGTATCTGCTTTTCAAACTGACATCGGCGCTAAATCGGAATTTGATTATGTTTTTGTGACTTTAGGTGCATAATAATGCCTAAACGTGGACAAACATTGAAAAGTGGAGCCCGTGAGTTAATCATCAAGCTGCAAGATTACTTTGAGCGGGAGCGGCAAAATGGCGGACACCTGGTACCTGTCGAACAAGTACAAGACCGCGTCTCTCAGGCGGTTGGAGTTAGCAAACGAACCATAACAAATATTAATAAAGAAAAGTTCAGCTCTACTGGCATGGAAGATAATATTTTACGTACTCCGAAGAAGAAACGTAGAACTAAACCCGTGACAGATATTGACACCTTTGACGCCAATGCAATCAGAAATCATATATATGGTTATTATTCCAGAAATGAATATCTCAACAGGAATAAGCTTTTGGCATCGTTAAGAGAAGCTGTTTAGCGGGGGTATCAAGTATCTTCACGCGCATATCCCCGACGAGGTAGCCAGAGGCACAACCATGGCACCCACGACTAGCCGTAAACACTAAGTCCCACAATGTGTTAGGTGGCAAGCCTATCGCCAACTGGGCACATTTCTAATCCTGACAAACGTTTTTTTTATTAGAAATTGAAGAAAATAGAAATAGAAATCGCAATACTACCGAAGCGAAAACTGCTTTAACCAAAATCTTAAGAGATATTGGTTTTTCGTATAAAAAACAGACAAAAGAAAAATTTTATTAGAACGATACGACATCATTTTAAAACGGATAAGTTTTTTGAGAGAAGACAAAAAAAATGATAACTGGGATAATGTCGTGTTCATTGACGAGACATGGATAAATGCCAATCACACGGTTTCCTGTTCTTGGACGGATGATACACAAGCGTTGACGGGCCCCCTTACCAATGGGTAAGGGGGCCCGTCTGATCAGGGCCGTCTTAGACTATGTTGGGGCCCTTGGGCACATAAAAACTTGGGGCCCTTTTGTAATGTAAAACTTTACAATTTTTTTTCACTATGATCTACATTATATATATTACAGTTTGTTATTAATAATATTAGTATGCTGTTGTTTTTTGACGATTACGACAAAAGTATCTTTCGAGATTACTTTTCAGCGGAATCTTCTACTAAACCTTCAAACGCAAAATGAATGAAATGAAAAAGAAAAGAATGAATGAAATGTTCTGAAGTTGATGTTCACACTATCAATTTTTGTGCTAATAATTGACAAATCAGTTAGTCGTTATAAAACTTAGTGGAAAAAATTCTTCTAATTATTCAAAACTTAGCAAGTAATTTAAGGCTAATAAATTCAAATCCAGTGATGGTTTTTGCGATATTTTTAAATATTGACTTTGCATTAATGCCTTCATGATAAAATTCCGGAAATTCGTTGCATTTTTGGTCAATTCATCAGATTTTATTTTTATTAATTTACAAAGACAACTAAATCAATTGTCAATTTCTTGGTATGCTGTCACCTGTGTGGTCTAGCGGTTCTGCGCGGGCGTCGGACTTGACTGTTTCTTCTAACACAAAAATTTAGAAAACATGTCGTTTCAATTTTTAAATAAAAGTAATGTTGTCACTTGCCCGGGATTGGATTTGTGTCCGGTTGGCTTGCCACTTAACACATTTTGGGACTTAGTGTCGGTTAGTCGTGGGTGCCATGGTTGTACATTTGCCTACCTCTTGTTGCCGAACGTTTTTTTAAAGGTATAATAATTAACATGCCAATTAGTGGAATACACGTATTTACACAAAACTTTTCCAGGGCTCTCAATTGATGATCCTTCAAAAAAGTGAGGCATGAGCTGAAAATTCTTTTTCTTTCAAATTTATATTTGAAAAAAATCAGCGTCTGATTATTTTTCTTTAGCAGCAGTTTCATATTTAACAAAATTATGCCATACGTTATTGGCATAAGAGGGTGTTGATTATGTATCTCAGTTTCCAACTCAAAATGGAAAAGTGTAAATCAAATGACGTCATTTGTGTATGCTATCTCGATTGGTCACTGGAAATAGCAAATATAAAACACGTCATTTGACAGCTATTTGATGTACACTTTTCCATTTTACTTGGCAACTGAGATACACAATCAGCCCCCTGATCAGAGATTCGTAAAATTTTCCAAATGTCCAGAGTCATAGTGCTATTCTTTGAACTTAAGCTTGTTTTATTCAAAATTCCTATAATTTAGATAGAAACTTTTTTTACTTACTTACTTTTACCAAATCACATTAAACAAAGTTAAATGGCGATTCTAATAAATAAATACACAATAGTTAATAATTTCAAGTGATTCCACAGATTTCTTAAATATACTGTTAGTAATTCTGTCATTTCTGTCCGACTGAACTGAAAGTATACATATAGTTCATGCAATACACTATCTGAGGATTCTCCCAACCATAGCCCACATTTATCTATAGCTGCTTGACTTTGGCATCGGAGTGGTTTGCATGTATGATCGCTAGATGGTATTTTTTTAAATAAGGTAATTTGCGTTTAGAAATATGATCATATTTTGTAAACTTTCAAATTACTGAATAATTGAATTAAAAATCAAATATGTAGCTGACAATACATTTTTTATGATATCCAAGGAAAACAAGCAGGCGGATTTCCTGCTGGTAAGAAATTCACGCCGCCTAGAGACACTAAAGGTGCATTGCCAACTTGAGGCCGAGATGTTAGGCGGCGAGCAAAAAGTAAGTTTTCCGGCTGCCTTACCCTCCGAACCTGAAAACGTTAACGGCAAGCACTGACATTATAGCTTCGGGAATAGGTAAGGCGGTGGCAATAGGGGCGGGTCGTTACGCAACTCTACCACCTACAAGGATCTCACACTGTTATTCATGGGAAGCCTATGCTCACCTTTTACAAGCTGCCTGGCAAGAAGGCAGTTCATTTATTCTGCAAAGGAGTCCACCAATAAGGTGTAGACTCTGGCTTATAAATTCAAGTAAATGTCTGGTTAGTTATGATAGTGTTTGAATCATACAAATTTTTCTTAAACGTGTATTGATTCGAATAAATCTGAAAAATATCAGCGATCGCGCAACGGGAAAAGTTCAATGCACCTGACCAAAATATTTTAAGCTTAAATGTAAGAGAAATATTCGTCGAGAGAAGTATTCGGGGCCCTCTGAGTATGGGCACAGGCCCCGTGTGCCCTTATGGTAAAGACGGTATTGCGTCTGATAATATGCCACGCAGGTTCTGCAAAATACGGCTTTGTGGAGAACGCGTTACTGGCATTTCATGCTGCCCGCCACAATACTTCCCTGCCGTTCAGCATGAAAAAGATGATGACACTATTAACAGAAGCCTGCGGGAAAGTCACAAGAGATGACTGGGCAGAGGTTGTTGAGAAGACTAAATATCTGATTGTGGAACATTTTGACCGAGATATCAGGACTGATTCTGTTATTGATAATAATATAATTATATGTTGTGTCAGGAACGCATTCTCTGAACATCCACAGAATAACACTTGGATATTTAAGCACTGATAGCAGTACCTACGGGCTACGGGATATAACGGGATTATGAAAGAAAATATAACAAGTAGTGTTATTAATGAAAATGTAAAATGTTTAAAAAATAGTACAAATTGAATTTTCTTTGAGACGTCATTACCTAATTTACTATTTTTTTAAATTTAAGTTTAGAGTTTGATTGATTTTAAATAAGAATTAAAACTCATTTCTTTCGTATTTTTATGATCGCGTAAAGTTACAAGTACCTTGTTGTGAGTCGTTAAATAATTCAATTCAAATAACTTTAAGAAAAAACTATTTAGTCGTAGACAAAGACTTAACCCTTTAAAACTTTG
This sequence comes from Calephelis virginiensis, assembly GCA_002245475.1. Lineage (NCBI taxonomy): Eukaryota > Metazoa > Arthropoda > Insecta > Lepidoptera > Riodinidae > Calephelis > Calephelis virginiensis. The sequence continues at coordinate 33,501 of NJDC01006762.1, read as the reverse complement.
AATAAGAACATTTTGAAATGCTTGTGTATTTGCTATTTAAACTTGAACTTTTTGTCTAAGAATTTCCTAATCGATAGGAAAAGATCTTCCAGGAAAGTGAATATTTAAATATACATATATCTTCGTCCCCTTTATTATGGCGATTCACACGAAACTCACTTTTTTAACGTAAACTCTTGTAATTTACCACAATATACTTTATTTAACATTTTATGCTACACTTTAGCCAACCGGTTTCATTTTTTACAGCATCGTCAAAGTTGTATAGCTGAAGATAAATAAGTCTGTTTTATTTTAACGTTTAGTATTTGGTTGTTAGTTATTGACGGTGATTCATAGGCCCTTTCTAGAATTTGTCCTGTTTAGAATCTCTTTTAGAATCTATAGGTACTGCTCATGCGTCGTCACTTTTTAGATTAACTCACCTGACGTAGTATAAAAATTGAGAGGCACATTGGTTATAGCGTAGGAATCAGGTAAAGAGTTTAACTTGGCCGCGACTCCCACAGTTTTCCCACTGCCAGCCGCCCCCACCAACATTACTGGCTTTTGTTTAGGTATCAACAGGTCTAAGAAGAACCTGATCCTTGTTGTTTCTGATGTTGACACTAGGCATGACTAGAATAAAATTAATATTAATCAGATCGCAATAGTTTATGTTTGTACAACTACAACAAAAAATGTGTGTATGTATTAGTGTTCACACATCAGAAGTAAAACATTTTTATGTTATCATTTTTCGTGGACCGTTAGAGAAAAGAACTTTTGCTAAAACAAACTTTAGTAAAAGTTTTTATGTTATATATCACGCATTGAGTTATAAGCTTTGGGCTAGCTTGAAGATATACCTGTCGGCCGAACAAAAATCACGAAGAACGCTGTGTAAAATTCGACGATTACATAATGCATATTTTGTGGAATGTAACTAGCGAAACATGAAGAAAATTTCTCTCATATTGTATCAATGAAGAATTTTCACTTCAAAAATGTGTTGGTACTTTATTGCAGAAAAATTGTATTTTGTGACAGAACTAGTCCAGTTATTCCTGCCTCAAGGAAAAATCATTAGATCTGAAAAACCTAACCACCTAGACCAATTTTGATACCGTTATCAACATTTAAAATATATAGTTCCATTATAAAATGTAAGCAACGTTTCTCCAAAATCGGTCAACTGTAAGAGGAATATATTATATAGATTTGAAAGAAAAAAATTAGCTAGTTTTGCAGTTAAAATATGACACAGTTATACTAGGTATATACAGAAGAAATATTGTTGTGTCTAGTGGTGAGCGTCCTTGTAGAGCAACCAATTTTGAGGAAGTATTTCAGACTCATTAAGATTTATTGGGTGTTAGTGAAAATAGCTGTGGTAACTATAGGTATAGGAACTGATAGATCTTAGCATTAGAAGAAATCAATCTTCACTCACCTGCAGTGGCATATCAGGATCTAGTTCGAAAGATTCAACTTTTTCAGACCAAGGCAAAAACTTCTTAGTCTCGGGGTCTATGAAGTAACCAAAGACGTTTCCGGTCGATGGGAACTTAATTTGCTTGAACTCGTTACAAAACCATTTGCTGAACTCATTCCTCCAGTCTATTAACTGATCTTGGAACAAACCAGATCCGAATCCCCAAACAATACTGAACACAAAGTATGTTTCGTACCTGTAAGTTAATAACTTTTCCATAGTACATCGTGTATTTAAAAAATGTCCGTATACAATAGAAATAAACCCAGTAACAATCATGAAAAGTGTAAATTCTTGAATATCCATATGAATATACGGCTAAATATTGAATGAGATAAGACAACGAACATGCACACAACTTTCCTATGGTTAGATAAATCATAAAACCGTCACATATAGGCCTCTACAGAATTTATAGATGTTTTTTTTTTTACTATAATGGAAGGCAAACAAGCAGACGGATTTCTTAATGGTAAGAAATTCGCGCCGCCTAGAGACACCAAATGTGGCAATGGTGCGTTGCCAACCTGAGGCTGGAATGTTAGGCCTCGAGCAAAAGTAAGTTTACCGGCTACCTTTCCCTCCGAATCGGAACACATCAACGGCAAGCGTTGGACGTTATAGCGGCAGGAATAGGTAAGGCGGTGGTACTAATCCGGGCGAGCCGCTGCAAAACTCTACCACCTAGTAGGATGACAAGATGTTAGTGACGTTCGTTAAGCCTATGTCCGCCTTTTACGAGCTACCTAGCCGGAATGCAGATGGTCTATTCTGCGAAGGAGCCCGGACCAACACGGGGGAGATGTGTCAAAAGCAACTGCAACGACTGTGCAATGTATCCGGGTTGTTAGTGTATAATTATATTGACAGTAAAAACACAGTCATTTTTCCGTCAGGAATAAGCAATCGTGAATCGGTGAATTAATTCCTACACGCGGAAATTACTTCACTGCAGTATATACTGCATATACACGTATTACAGCAGCAAGGGCAGCACTGAAATTCTTGAATAGCTTCAGACGATAATACATATTAGGATGGCAGTTGTATCTCCCGACAAAATGTCATAGAGCTTTACTACGTGTGGATGGCCACAATTTTAGTGACAAACCAAAGCTCAGCGCGCATGAGCTGAATAGTGCGAAAGCTAATATTCTTCAAAGGTGTCTGAGACAAACACGAATAAATCAGATTAAGTATGTGTAATAAGTCGACGGAAATAAGGAATTCCTCTTACCATTCCTTAGGACAGTCACTGGGCAGTAGATTTTTGTTGAGAAAACACTCCAGCAGGTAGCAAGTGAGCTGAATCTGCTGCAACTCACTGAGAGGAGTGATCCGCTTGTACTTCTTACACGTCTCCAGCAAGGACGGAATGTACTTGTCGAACATTATCGTCAACATCGCCTTCTCGGACTCGTCATCTCTTGTCGTGTCAATCCATGAGGCAACGAACCTGATATGTATTTATCGATTGTATATTCTTTCTATCGAGATTTTTTTATGGGAAAGACAGCGAACAAGTACACGGCTCTCCTGATAGTAAGATACTACTGCAGACTATTGGTTAGTGTCGGTCTGAGTCCGCTGTGAAGAATAGACCTGCCAGGCAGCTCTTAAGAGGGGAGCATAGGTTAAACGGTCCAACTAACAAGACTACTGATGGTAGATTGTTGTACAGTAACTTGGATGGGTACCGATCCACCTCCATACCTATTCCTGCTGCCGTAATGACTTCGTCATGTTTCAATCTGGAGGGTTTGGTAACCGGTAGACTTGCACAGTTGGACTAACTTCCGGCCTAAGACAGTGGTGTATCTATACCGTCCATGGTGTCTATAGGCACAATGTTGCTTAAGATCAGGAGATCCGTTTGTTTCATTATTGTCCTCTCACATAAAGAAATAGACAACACAGATATTATAGATGCGTCGCTGTCCAGTGGCGTTTGTATTAGACCTAAAATGTAAATGTGCCGGCTACCCTCAGGACTAGAAAATGACAGTGTCGTTATGGTGGCAAAAATTAGTAAGGTAAGGTATAGGTAGCAGTGGATACCTATCTATCCAAGTTGCTGCAGAGCACTCTACCACCAATGACTATGTAGTCACCATTATGTGTTGTTGCTGCCAAACCGTACAATCTATGCTCGCATCCTAGAAGCTGCCAGGCAAGTATGAAATTCTACACAAGCGATCCGAATCAATTCGGGAAAAAAATTTACTAGACAACTGGATTTTGATTTTCAAATATTATTTAGGTCGATACTCTTAGTAAGTACACACATTTTAATATTTCTCTTCTGTAACTGTCATATAGGCAAGTGGACTTTCTCTTTGGAAGTAGTCATCACTGCCCATTGACCTATATAACGCAAAGAACTAGTTGCCAATGCGATGCAGAACTCCTGCGGTTTTATAAACTCTTAAAAATTCCCATGTCAAAACTCCCTGGTAATAGAGTTAGGGGAGGCTGAACCACTTTATGATTTCAGCAGGTTTTATGTTCCAGATAAAGAAAATGATATTTCGTATTTTTAAACTTACGGATTCCAACCAAGATCTTGAGGGTTGATGTAAAGAATCCCGGCGCGTGAGACCGTTGCCGGCGTGGCGGTGCGCAGAGTGGCTATCTCAAACAAAAGTCGCATAGATTTCGTCAGCGCAATACGTTCATTACTGGCCAACGTCAGTACCTTTAAAATTATAATATGGGTACAAGTTACTGTCATTCTAGTAGGAGGGTTATGATTCCACCTCCCCTTGATAGCTTTATTTATTTAAACAGAACGAGTACTGAGTATGTGCCTCGCATATTTCCAATACTGATAGAGCGAGAAGTAAAGTTATGAGGGGCGGGCATTACGCCTTGTTCTTATTTTCAAATTGTAAAGACAGTTTCTGATTAAAAGTTAGTAGATGACAGACTGTTTTGCCGTCGGGGGCTAATGAAAACAATGTAGCAGGGGATTAAAAAGGCTTCCGGTTAACGATAAGTTAACCATCTATCACATTGTGGGACTAAGCAGTTTCGGCTCATAGTGGATGCCGTAGTTATACCACAGCAGAACTCTTCGGGGATATGGACTTTAAGATGTTTACATTTAAAATTATAGGATTTAGTAACTAGTGCAAAAATACGGACTGATAAATGCCAAGAATGTTTTATCCGCATTGCGTCGCCTTATTTACTCCAGCCGCCACACCTTCATACCTTCTGTATTTGCTATTTTTGCGTTCTTATTAGGCGGGTAGCCGGTTATTTGTGAGGCTTGCGACACTAGCCTCAAGTTGGTCGCACTATTACCACCGTTGGTATGAGTTGGTGATGTATATTTATAACCATATGAGATCCGTCTCTTTGTTTGTATTCTATTAACACAATAATTACTTAGTTATCCAAGAGATTACTAACTTTATTGTCATCCATCAGTGTATTCAAACTCTCAATCCACATCGGATCAATATCACCATCAAGAACAATCCATTTAGGGCCATCACCCGGCATATTCGCCATATCCCTCATGATGGTAGAAAACAATCCATCCTTCCACTCTCTTGTCGCTGGATTAATAATACCGAATAGCTCATCGTTGGTCACGGCCTTTGGGTCTAAATCATTGTAGTAAGGTTTCATTTTTAACATGTGATACGTTTTGTTCAGACATTGCCAAACCATAGATTTGCCAGTTCCAGCAAAACCATTGATAAACACCGAATGGCGTACAGCGAATAGTTCTACTAACTGTACCATCTGAAATTAAATTATACACGTCATTTAAAAATAAGATTTCAGAAACAATAAGACATCTATAGCGTTGAAAATGGACAAAGTAAAGCCCATGAGCAGCCTAAAACTCGTGACACGTCTGGAGAAAGAGAAAAGACAAGACGCGTGAAAAGCAAGACACTAATGTGTCTTGCTTTTGTAACTGAACAATTCCAGCTAGAAGCCCATTCAGCGATCAAAATTATTTTAGAACAGATTAAAGAGTCTAATCTAAATCAAGGGAGTTGTACCTCCCAATAAAGATATGTTGACATTTCCTAGACGCAGTTTGGGTGCCGGCCGGACCGCCAAAAAGATATCAAGAAATTTTTCTTCTGGATTGCCATTATACAAAACAGACAAAGATCATAAATAATGAGTAATATATATGTCGGAAGGTCATGAGCTAGTATACCTATTTTCTAATATCTGCGGTCATGAGTGTCGTCGGTGCAACGTGTGGCACATCCGCTTGTAACGTCGGAAAGTCATGAACAAAGTATAATTGTGATATTGTAGCCGTTAGTACATTTGGCGCCACAGGTGCATCGGAATTCTTGTAGCTTGTTTCTTATTGGTCGGTTTATCGGGAAATCATGAATAAAGTTGCTTCGTTAGAAAAATAGGTGGCGCATTAGCAAGTAACTCGTTTCTTATTGGTCCGTTCACCGCGGCCGCGTGTATGTAAACCCTAGCGCCACCATATTGCGGCAGACATGGCTTGTGCACGTCTCTCAGTGTTTGGACCACTGTCTAGTATGGAGGTCGCCACTGGTAATAGTCTCTCCCTGTCATAGGTTGACAAAGAGACACTTTTAGGTCGCAATTGTTAGTTCAATTGGGATCTTGGGGCCCAGAATGATGGTCGTCCGGGGGGTGCATTATTCGGTCGGCACTCACGCAAGAGGGGCGGGGTGGAGTCCCCTTTCCCCTTCGGGGGTTTGACGGTTGCGTAAGCACGGATACCGTGACGTGTTGTCATAGTAGTAGGCTTACTCCAATGTTTACGATGGTTTGTTTAGTAACAAATGGGTGTACGCTATAGTTGTTTGTGCGTGATTGTGGTTATGTTTGTAAACAGTGTAGTAATTTTTTCTTATTATTAAAACATTAAAACCAAACAAAGTTAAGTCCAATTATTTTTAAACACTATTTTAATAAAATGAAGAACGTAAGATGTTACTTGTTGTTACTTTAATACAGTCTTTCCCAAAGTGGGCGATAACGCCCCCTTGTGGGCGCTGCAGGTCTCAAGGGGGGCGGTAAGAGACCCAGAAAGAAAATGGGGGCATTGTGTAGAGGCGGGGGGGAGTGATTTGTTATTTTATTTAGCTAGGAAGCCTCTTAAACAACGACTGCAAGAGCTCTCGACTCACGACAACAACTTGTGAACATCAACTAATATGAATTAAAAGATTGCTTAAACTCGGTTCTATATTTCTCTCCGCGTAGTATATGAACTACGCCGTAGGTAGTTCATATATCTGTGCTATTTTATTGAATGTAGAAAAAATGAAAATCATGTCAATCGGCCGCTCCGTTTCGTTATGAAAGTAGACACAAACAAACAAATGAAAAGGCAACAGACACACTTTCGCATTTTTAACAAATTTTTGTTAAATAACCCAAATTGTGCATTCCTGTATCAGTCGGCTGTTTCATTGAATACTTGTTTGGACTTGTTGAGTACCATTGAGCGTCGAATGAGATAAACGAGTTT
>NJDC01006762.1:15869-26395 GCA_002245475.1 Calephelis virginiensis | reverse complement strand
TTAGGTAATTGGACCCATTAGGACCTCGGAGATGAGATCTTTAAAAATAACAAGAATTTTTAAATTCGGTTCAGAAATAACAGACAAAATCGATCAACATACATAAAAAATATAGTAGTAGACTGTGTAACCTCCTCCTTTTCTTTGTTATATTTCATTCGTAGCGCAACGTAGCAGTAACGAGTAAGTAGACTTGCTACGTGAAAGGCGTAGTGATTAAAGTTATTGCCTTTAACCAGCCGACACTCAGTCAGCACTTAACACTCTAAACCTACCACGTATGTATATACAAGATGGCTGTACGTCAACTTCAAGTTACTTGGTCACTTTGTATCAAGTGCTGTTATGTCTGTAATTTCTAATTTTATGAATTATAGTCCAATTTATATTTTGATTTTTACCAATCTTCCACGGGGACCATTTTAGTAAAAGTGGGATAGATAAATATAACCTTCCTCGAATCATAATAAATCTACTCGCCAAATTTTGCTACGATCGATTTAATGGGTTCGGCATGAATCATGGCGGTCACGATACAGACAGACAGACAGACAGACAAAAGATAAAACTGACAAACATGTGTTCTGTTGCCTTTTTTTAGTCGCATGGACTTATTTTTTTCTTAAATCTCCTATGTACAATATTCACTCTTCTACAGTTTTATTATGAGTATAGATAAATATACTTTACAAACATTGAAATAGCTTAACTTAAAATTGTAGTGATACCTAGAGAAACAAATGGATGGAATGTATGGAATGGATGGAAAGTATGTCGAAACTTTCTCACCATCAGAAAATACACTTGCCACTGAATAGTGTAAAACTTAACATATTTAAATAAAATGCTCATGTCACAATATTTGTTCCGTATAGATTTTAAAACAACTAAATCGATGTTAATAAAATTCTGTTATCTTTGTAGATTTAAACATTTCGCACCAGCAATTTGATTTAACTTAAACTTGATATATCACCGTATTTTTGCAAGAGAAATAAATAAATTGAATGTGCGACCTATATACTATAATATAGAGCGGCGTCACCTTTGTAGATGTTCCCGCAGGACTTGTAGTCCATCTGCTCGGAGCAGTTGAAGACGTAGACCATGATGCCGAGCGCGCGGCCGAGATCCTTCGTGGTCTCCGTCTTGCCCGTGCCCGCGGGGCCCGCCGGCGCGCCGCCCATTATCAGGTGGAGGCTCTACAAACCGATACATAGTTTCACCCACAACTAACTCAGAACCAACAGTTTGGTAAATACTTCAAATATTAATGTTACAGAACGTACACAAGCAAACGGATTAGGTCATGAAAAATACATAGCGTCCATAGACCCTCCACGCTAACAGTCTGTTGCCAACTCGAGTTCGGAATAGCATCTTGTGTAAGATTACTTAATAGTCTACTTTCCATTCCAGAGTACGACAACACGATAGATTCAATCGCCCATGTCAACATTCAGAGCTTTGAGATATAGTTATGAGGTGAGGGTGTCGGCTTCGTATTGGCAACCAATGATTTATGCTGTAGATGCCCATAGGCAGTGGTAAATATTTTTAACTAGATACTTGTAGGGTTTTTTCATATTGAAATGGTTGATTGCGGATCGAATGTACTCCAGTTTATAGCAACTAGTAAAAGCCAGCAATAATTAAGCGTAGTAAAACTGCAAAAATCGATTCAAATAATTTAATAGGTACCGTGATTTGACAATTTTTTTTCACAAGTCAGAAAATGATTCCCAAATGGTCCCACATAAATTTTAGCAACATCCCACTAGTAATTTTTAAGTTATACTTAATACTTTTATCATTTATGCTACTAAAACAGTTTAGAGGTGTGTATTGTGTGGAGCTGGATGTATTTGGGAGTTTTAGCTTCCGGTAAGTCCAATCCATTCTTAACGCATAGTGCGTTTGTCTGTTTTGTTACGCAATAATACCTATACATTTTTTTTGGCGGAAAATTGCAAATTAAATAGTTTTATTTAGATTTAAGTATGGGTTTCCGCAAAGTAACGCCTTCTTCTATTAATTTTGAGAACCTATTCCATTTTGCAGTTTAATAAAAAATAGTGTAATATTGATTAAATAAACTGAAAAATTGGATACTAGGGACATGATACCCTATAATAATATTTATCAAAACGTTGATTTTAAAAGCCACAAAGATAATATGAGAAGTCACCTGTGTCAAAGTAATATAGCATCGATCTGTCAAGGGGGTGATCACCAGGCGGGGGGTGTTCCCCAAATACTCATAATCGTAGAGGAACTGAGCGTCACATATATTTGCAAAGCAATTGTTCAATTTGTAGTCCCAACGATGCCTGAACGGAGAAATCAAAGATTACAGTTTGTAGTGGTAATATTTCGTCACCGTTATTTAGATTTTGAAAACATAGTAGCCTATGTTTAGAATAGTTTGGTCTATAACATTAGTATACATAAAAAATTACATAAAAGAATAAACTTTTCACATAATTTATATGATTCATATATATAGAATAGAAAATACATATTTCCTTCATTCATATATTTTTCAATATGATTTTTCACAGCTGTCGACTTCTCTAGTAGCTAGGTACCATGTTTTATGGTATTGGAGAGGCAAACTAGCAGACGGATTTCTTGATGGTAAAAAAATCACTACGCCCAAGTGGTAATGGTGGGTAGTCAACCTGAGGCCGGGATGTTAGGCCTCGGCCAATAGCTGCTACCTTATCCTCTGAACCTGAACTCATCGACGGCAAGCTTTGACGCTATGGTATAGGCAGGAATAGGCAAGGCGGTAGTACTAATCCGGGCCAGTCGATGCGAAACTCTACCACCTAGTCAGATGTCACGGTGCTAGTGACGGTAAGCCTATGCTTGTCTTTTACGAGCTACCTGGTAGGAATGCAGGTGGTCTATTCTTCAAAGAAGTCCGGACCAACACGGGTAAAACATATATTAAAACTCTAAAAATAAATATTAACAAATAACATTGAATCTTTTTTATAGTTTCAAAGTTGTCAACTTCATGATAAAGAGACTTCGCTAGTCCACTTGTATAGTCAGACATAGCTATTTGGAAGAGTTCTGTATAGCAGATTACAACACAGAACTACCACCAGTATCATCTCTGGACAGAGGCGACATAAAAAATATTGAGTTCCAATCCGCTGTCGCCGGCATCTTAAGAAATGATTATTGAAAATATACCTGAGTTGACTTTGCCATTGGAAAGCGTTAGAGTTGTCCACCTTTGCGGTGATAAGCTTGGCCACGACGTCCCGAGAGTGCACGTCTATGGTACATATAGTCATGATCTTCTGTCGGTCGCCCACCGACAGCTCGCCGAGCAACAACACAATCAAAGCATTCAGTTGAGTTATTTGCTTCTTTTGATAATCTTTTAACGCATTTTCATAACCTAGACAGATGTAAAAACAATTATTTTCACAAATTTGAAACAAAGGAAAAATTTCGCCCCAGACAGGATTTAAACCTGTACCCTTTCCTCTGAAGCCGACGAATGCTCTAACCATTTCGGTTAAGTCCTGAGGCGAAATGTTTAATTCTTTTCTTACCCGTTTACGCGAGTAGTTATGTCAGATACACAGTTTTACCTTCAAATGAGTTTGTCGTTACAGACAATATTTATAACTAGCGGCCCACCCCGGCTTCGCACGGTTATGAAATATACATATAAACCTTCATCTTCAATCACTTTATCTATTAAAAAAACCTCATCAAAATCCGTTGCGTAGTTTTAAAGATTTAAGCATACAAAAGGTCAAAGGAAGCGACTTTATTTTATATACTATGTAGTGATAGACGTAACTTTCATTATTCTATAATTATTTTCAAGCAAAACTACTTAATCACTTGATAAAGTTTTCGAGTTGATTAAGTTTATGGATGTGGTAATGTCACCGCCCGCAATAGGAATAATGTAGTAATTTTAATTGCTGGTTTATATCACTTGTGGAGTAACATATTAGTATGACAAGGCAAAAAATAAGAAATGTCTAAGATCACAGCTAACCGTCGGCAGATGAAGCCGACAAAAATGTAATCTGAGGCCTTTTTTTACTGCCCGGGATATTTTTTTTTCTAATAGCCAAAAAGTGGCAATTTTGTTTAGCGTAACGCGAGGAAAGTTCCGGCCCGGTCAGCAAAGTTTTTGAATTATATTTATTATTACAAGTTGTCACCATCCTGATATAAAGTTGTCAAAGAAATATGAATATAAATATGAATTATTTGCTTGTTTAATATACAATTTACGTCATAGAGTAGGTAGGACCCTTTTATGGGTTCCTTCCATCTTTTAGGCTACTCCAAATATGTAAATATTTTGACGGAAGAGGGCAAAAAGTTTACTCACTATCTCAGGAAAATCACTTCAGATATGGGGACATGCACAACCCCATGTCGCTTTTATAACCCGTCTAATATGGGTGATATTTTTTTAATAATTTGGTATATACACACTTTTTTAACTAAACACTTCTACTTATCCACTTTACACCTTATTTAATATTTTTCGTTACTCTATAGTCAACCGGTTTCGCTTTTCACAGCATCATCAGGGCTTTATAATAAGTACAGAACGTTAAATTAAAACAGTATTTTTATTTTTAGTTTTAAGGGGCCATGTATGCTAAAATACGCCAGCAATATACTGTTTTTTTCATACAAAGTAATTATGGATCTTGGCGACAAAATTACACAAGATTAACATTAATATGCTTTATTAGACTAGTGTTTCCAAAACACGATTCATTTCACTTTGCTTGATAGAAAAAAATCAAAAAGTTAACCCTTTTTTGGAAGCAAAACCCAACTGTATACTTCAATTATGAAAATATCGACACCAGATTTAACATAAACATAGATAAGTATTATACCTAAAAGATAACTGTTTCAGTTTTTATATGTGTTTTCAAATTACTTTTATAGTTTCAAAAATAGTGATTTGGCCCTTAAGACATTTACTTTAGAGCGCAATATTTCATAGTAATCATGGAACGGGGGAGTGCGCTGATTGGCTCTTCTGGCTGAGTAAGTATGGGGCCTTCAACATAATAAATAAAGTGTATAGTGGTAGTGTAAAAGTACAAGGGCTTACTTCAAAAAAGTGTGTATACAATGGAGTTCTACCAAGTGCCGACACAAACAAGTATAGATTCTAATTTGGTATATATATTTTGGTCAACTTTGATATTACCGACGCGCACGTAGCTACGTCCGCGTCGGTGAGTTCGCTATTTTCTTAACATGAAGTATAGTACAAATACTCAGTAAATTTTATCTTTAGCTATTCACTGCCAAAACTATATCTCCATACATCCTCATGGGTCTTGTTGACAATTTTAGTTGTTTAATTTTAGTAAAATAAATAAACAAAAGGAGATTTCTGGACTAAATCTGTAGATTAATATAATCTTAAAGAAAGTGCAAGTTAGGTATTATTCAGCCATACCAAAATCTACACATAAGTATATTACAGATATAATTTTTTAAATGATTAAATCTATTTACCAGTTAAATATAACTAACCTTCCTCAAGTTTCTCGAAAGCCTGATTGGTCTCTGTGGTCCACCATATTTGTGTGCCCACCAACGCAGGCTGCGCGGGCCAATCGAATACCCACTCGTCGCGCGACTTTTCTTCATAAGATTTCACGCTATGCTCGAATATGTCACGTAAAGTGTATCGCATACATTCCGTCACGCGATTCAGCCAAACCTCGACCTACCAACATAATCTAATATATAAAATTCTCGTGTCACGGTGTGCGTCATTGAACTCCTCCGAAACGGCTCGACCGATTTTCGTGAAATTTTGTGAGCATATTGAGTAGGTCTGAAAATCGGCCAACGTCTCTTTTTCATACCCCTAAGTAACAAGGGTGACTGAACCCATTTTTTTTTACAAAAAAACACATTAAAAAAAGTAGCACGACAACGTCTGCCGGGTCAGCTAGTCTTATATATAAAATTGTCGTGTCACAATGTTCGTTCCCGTACTCCTACGAAACGGCTTGACCGATACTCATGAAATTTTATGAGCAGATTGAGTAGGTCTGAGAATCGGCCAATATCTATTTTTTATACCCCTAAGCGATAAGGGTGACCCACCCCATTTTTTTACTAAAATCACATTAAAAAAATAGAAGAACAGTCAGATAGTATTAATACAGTAGAGTTCGATATATTTTGATAATTAATAAAATGTCATGTCACAAGTACGCGAAAACTATGTACAGGTCCAAGCATCATCTGTACGTACTCTACTACTCTCTAATTTCAGACTCTAATTTTCATTACAACCTGCGGTATTGCCTGTGTCACCTTACTAATGGATTTGTAATAGAGAAGTCGAAAATTAAAGATATTAAGTTAAGAAGTTTTTATATTGATAACTAGCCGTTGCCCGCGGCGTATGCCCGTGTGGTTAATTGTCCCACAGGAACATTTTTTCGAGATAAAAACTATCCTATGTGTTAATCCAAGTTACCCTCAATGTGTGTGCCAAATTTCATGAAAATTGGTTCAACAATTTTTGCGTGAAGAAGTAACAAACAAATAAACATACAAATTTTCACATTTATAATATTAATAAGATGTGTCGGTAGTTAAATCACTTAGCTACTGATAACTATAATGATAGCGTTGATATGGTTTGGGTTGTGTTTTCGTAAAACGATTCCGTAAAACAGTAATCGTCTTCAAAATATTTAAAAACGTCCACATTACTCAGTAAAAATTGGATACTAGCCTTCTTATTAACAAACATAGACTAAACTAAGTTATTAAATGTATATAGTCTGTATTACCGTGCAATAAAGACTAAAATAATATTACGTTCAACTTTGTAATACTTATATTATTAAGACGGCTAGTGTATTACCTTGCCAGAACAATCGCAGCAGGGAGCTTTGAAGGGTACATGCTCTTCATTTTCTTTAGATATCATCTCAAATGCTTGCTTACTTCCAGATTTAGGAAACACCAACTTAGCCAAATTGTCATAAAGTTTGGATAAATGACGGCAAACCGCTGGAGGGTTGTTTCCATTTGACAGAATATCTGGAAATATATGACTATTTAAAAAAATACACAAAAAAATATTTTTTTGTTTTATTTTAAACCCTGGCGGAAAAAATATGCTGTTAAAAGTTTGCCGTGTCTATGTGTATGTCTATCTGTGGCATCATAACTTTTTAACGGACGAACCTATTTGATTTTGCGGTTTTTTTGTTTTTGAAAACTGAAGTAATTAAGATGGTTTTTAGTTACATTACATATAGGTTTTGTCACAGGTTAGGTTGGGTAAGTTTTGGTATTAAATAATCCCCCTCAGGTCCAAGCCTTATAGTGGTGGGGGAGGGCTGAGTAACCGGGATCGAGCCGGGGCCCTGGCCAAACCTTTTGGACCAGAGAGGCCGCTCCTCAGTAACCCTCTCTGTCCAAGAGGCGCGGACACCGTCTGGTGGGCCTTTAGGTCCACGTGGGTTGGCGGCTTCCAGTCCTGCGGAGGAAGGGGGCGGGCCTTTCATCTAGTCCGACCGGGGTAATGGTGTTAGATAATGTTTAATACTTGATTTTAGGATTGTACCACTTATTACTGTAACTCCGTACTGACATGAAAAAGTTCAAAACCAAGATTTGCTTTCCTTCTCTCATTTTTTCACTTTACTCGATCTTCAATATTTCTAACGATGAGTCCATTAGCACAACCTAGTTACTTGGGTCAACTTCTTAAGTTTTTTAAAAAAGTAAGTAAGTATTTTCACGCCATCATCCCAGAAGAGGTAGACAGAGCCACAGCCACGGCACCCACAACTAGCCGAAGATACTAAGTCCCATAATGTGATTGGTGGCAAGCCAACAAAAAAAAATGAAGGCTTCAAACAATATCTGAAGCTATTGACGTAAACTTAACATACGATGTAACTTTTTCTTAAAATCTTAAATTTCACAAACTTACCAAGTAGATCTGCAGATGATACGAAATAAAAGCGAGGATAGGCCAAACGTTTCGTCTCCAAATAATTATTAAGCGCTTTCTCGCACAGATTCAGGGCAGTCATTAACTCTTCAAGCTTATCCAAAAGACCAGGCTTATTAGTCGCTAGTACGACATTGGGAGTAACCGCAATGTCTTTTAATAATTCCTGAAATAATTATTTGGCAAATAACTGAAGTCAATGAAACACAGTGTAGGGTTCTTTTTAAAAAACAAGACAATTTTTTTAAGTAAACGTCAATATATCTTCAGTAGCCCCATATGTTAACAGCTGGTCCTTGTTTTCTAATTTGGGAGTTATCATTAGAAGACAATATGACAAGATGATACTGAAAGGAAGAAATAGGGCATTGCATATGAATGTTGTACGTCATTGTCATGTCAACGTAAATCATCAAGTTTTTGCAAGCCGTCTTCTATCCATTTGATCAGGTCGACTCGCATTACGGTTGCCGAGTTTTTCGTTCTATGTGAAGTTTACTCCAGAGTAGGTAATGTTCTTTTTGCGATGTGATCAAGTCATTGCCGTTTCAGCACTTGGAAGTTCTACATACCTCTTATATTTAAATTAAGGAGATGGATTTCCTGGTGGTAAAAATACGTCACACACAAACATCTAGTTGTCAATCTAAAGCTAGGACTTACGAACAAAATCACAAAAATGCGATTAGCATCTACGACAAAGCAATTGAAGCTTTAAAAATTTAAATACTATGTAAGCCTCCTAACTCACCTTGAAAGTTTTGTCAATCACATCAAACCTTTTAGAATCTTCCGGTAACTGGGCACGAATGTCATCGGAACCAACGAATATACTCTCCAAGTATTGCCATTTGCGTTGCACTTCGAACCACAGTGATATCACCGCGTCCGCCGTACCTAGTTTCTTCTGCCATTCTGTAACCTCCTCCTCGTAATATCCGACGAACTTAGAAGACATCATGTTTTGTACTTGGTTCTAAAATACGATAAACACGATTAAATAAATGTTGTCCGATAGAAATAATAGTAAACTTTTACAAAAAACACACTTTTTGACATCCGGACAAAAAGACTGAGCATATTTTTCGAAACATGAGCTTGCTTGTCTATAAAAAATGTTGTCTAAGGCATTTACAAGTTCACCTGATTATCCTCCAATGTCTCGACGAGCTCCTCACTAGCTTTTGGCAATTTAGCACCAGTTCTCTCATGCGTAATGTATTCAAACTCCATAACCGCCCAAGTCGCCTCCAATTCCCTAACATCCAAAAATAAACATATGTTAGAAACATTAATTGTCTATTGCTCTGTTAACCTAAAACAGTGGCAACACCGCTATCGCTACGAGTAGATACCTATAAATATAGTGATCCATATTGGAGTCGGCCATTACGTGCTGGACTGTGAAATAGGAAGGACCTAATATTAGCATAAGCCAATCTCTAAATAACTGTGCTAAGGTAAGCCTAATGCTGAGTTGTGATGATAATGTGAGTTAAATATATGTTTTAGATCATAAACATGTTAATATTTCTGAGTCTGACAGGTCATATGTTACAATTTTATGTATGTAAAAAGATAAAGAAAACCAAGAAAAAAAGTAGTGTTAGTTATTTTTCGTGCAAGTTATTGTTATAGCTACTATATGCATACAAAATGCGACCAAACCTATCTAATTTTTTTTAATTTGTTCACAGTTGACATTGGATACCAGCCAAATGTACTTACTTGAGAGTTTTCTCCATTGCAGCTTCTTTAATTGATTTGTCCACGATTGTCTTAACTTCTTCTTCAAACTTATGAAGATTCAATGCCAACAGATCCGCTAATGTAGTATCATCATCTATATGGAATTTTACCTGCGGATTCACATTATTCTGAACATTTTCTTCAATTACAAGATGGCAAGCAAGCGAATTATGGCGATAAGAAATGGTAACGAATTGAAATACTCTCCCCTAAAAATGCCGCCGACAGACAACTGGAACTTCGAATGCGTCATTATTTTTTTAACGATATTGGAAGGCAAACAAGCAGACATATTTCCTAATGGTAAGAAATTTACGCCGCCTATAGACACCAAAGTTGCTAAAGGTGCGTTGCCAACCTGAGGCCGGGATGTTAGGCCTCGAGCAAAAGTAAGTTTACCGGCTACCTTACCCTCCGAACCGGAACACGCATGACGTTATGGCGGCAGGAATAGGCAAGGCGGTGATACCAATCCGGGTGAGTCGATGCGAAACTCTACCACCTAGTCACATGTCACGGTGTTAGTGACGGTAGGTCTATGCTCGCCTTTCAAGAGCTACCTGGCAGGAAGGCAGATAGTCTATTCCGCAAAGGAGCTCGGACTAACATGGTGGAATAATTATATATACAAAGATATTATATACACTTTGACTTCTAGGCCTTACATTTATTTTAAATTTCCATGTGATTTCACATATTTTTTTTATTTTTTCAGCCTACCGCAGATTCTCGTAAGAGTCAAGCAAAATCTGGTTATGATACTTTTGCTGTAACC
>NJDC01006762.1:0-15333 GCA_002245475.1 Calephelis virginiensis | reverse complement strand
TGGTAAAGAATTGAAATACTCTCCCCTAAAAATGCCGCCGACAGACAACTGGAACTTCGAATGCGTCATTATTTTTTTAACGATATTGGATTGGATAGACCCCAGCCCAGGGGGGAGGCTCATGACTTCCGTCGAATAGCATTCGCCCTATTAAATTTGGTCTGCCCTGAATGAGCAATCAGTATGTGATTCTCCCTACCTTGATTCTGATAACGTTATAATGTCAGAAGTATGACGAAACATCTAATTAGTTAGGCAGCTAATGTATTTTTTTCTATACTCATAAAATGTTCTGACTGACCGTCATTTTTCAAGTTAGAAACATTTAAGCGTTTTTGGAAATTCTACCCCTAATGGAGTGAAATAGGGGTTTAAAGTCCTTATTAATGGGTTACAATCAGTAAATATATTAACTGTCATGCAAGCAAAGCCGCGGGTAACAGCTAGTTAGTAATTTATCTATTTATAACATAAAAATGAATTGCTATATGTGTTGGTAAGCGCATAACCTCCGAACGACTGAACCGATTTGGCTAATTATTTTTGCGTTGCATTAATTATTGTCAGAATAAAGTTCTTATGAAGAGAAAAACCAGGAAAATTACAGGAAAAATGGGAAAAACAATAATTCATTTTTCCCCATACAAACTAAACGGGTGGAACGAAGTTTGCCGGGACAGCTAGTAAATAGTAAAAGTAAAATTTCTATTACCTTACAAACTGAACTATATCTACGAAGTAATACAATGATCGCTAGGTTTTCTATTTACAATGATATAAAAGTAAAATTTCTATTACCTTACAAACTGAACTATATCTACGAAGTAATACAATGATCGCTAGGTTTTCTATTTACAATGATATTTACAATGCAAATTGCTTTACAGGATGAACTCTGATAGAATTACAGAGTGCTCTGTAATTTTTGCTTGTGCGTTGTTCATAGTTGGTATCAATTCTAACCCTTGTTTCTTAAGTTCTTGTACAGTGTAAGTATTATTTAACTTCACAAATTTACTGCCATAGTTACTTATACATTCTTCATGTTTTGTTCTTCGATAGTCGCGTATTTGTAAATAATCTTTATATCCATTAGGGTTTTTTCGAATATCATTTAAGTTTTTTGTATACACATTCCCAACAGTTTTAGTCACATCTTCTAATGATTTGAAATCATCTATAATATCTTTAAATGAAATAGTATTCTGTAATGACTTGTGCTTTACTTCAACTAATTCTAAACTTTTTCCATTGCGCTGTGCCTCTGTGTCAATGATTGGTGAATGTGAACTCTACGTGAAAACAAGAAACCACTATAAATTAAATGAATGACAAAATTGATTTTCTCAAAACTAGATTAAACTAAACTTAAACTATTTTAATATACAAATATCTAGTAATTTTAGTATTTGATAAACCAGAAGATGTAATATTTACAACTAATTCTAATTTTAGTTTAATTGAATCTAGTATCATGTTTATAAGAATTACTACCAAAGTGTTGATAATGTGTTAACTTACTTTGGTCGCCATCATCAACTCAACCCAATGTCTATCTTTTATGGAAGGATTTTGCAAGTCCGTTACCGCACGTAACGACGTCATTAGATTTTTGATAGTGGCTTCTATAGATATGTATGGCTCCCTGTACAGAGTAATTTCATGATAATCATATAAAAAATGATCGCCTCTGTGGACTAGCGGTCCGGCGTCGAACTTGACTTCTTGAGGTCTCGGGTTCGATTCCGAGGTCGGGCAAAAAAATAGAAATTGTGCATTTTCAATTGTCTAATAAGAAAACGTTGCTCGGGATTGGATATGTGCCAGGTTGGCGATAGGTTTGCCACCTATTACATTGTAAGGTTTAGTGTCTACGGCTGGTCGTGGATGCCCTGGTTGTGCATCTGCCTACCACTTCGGGGATATGAGAATGAAGATACCTTTTTTATGTATAAATTTCTGAGAGAATAAGTTAACTGAGTAACTTATCTACCGCTGAACTGAAATCGCTGAAATTAGGCCTATAGATGATTATAGCAACGAATAAGAATCTGATAAGAAAAGATTTTTGAGAGTTGCACCTTCGTTAAATTTTGTGTGATAGTCGATTACGTAGTCAGGATTTTAAAATTTCGTGTCCCAGTTAACAATTAAAAATAATGGCTGTATATCTAAACTTCATAAGAACGAAGTTGCGTGCAAAGTGAAATATAGCTGTCGATGGTCGAATCGCCTATCGCCTGAGTGGTCTTGCGGTTCAGTTGTTGGACTTGACTGCCTGAGATCCCGGGTTTGAATCCCGGGTCAGGCAACAAAAAGAAAATTGGGTTTTTTCCAATTTTCTTTTTGTTGCCCGACCCGTTGCTAGGGTTTGGATATGTGCCCGGTTGGCGATAGGCTTCTCAGCTATCACATTGTGGGACTTAGTGTCTTCGGGTGGGAGCCTGGTTGTGCCTCCGCCTACATCTTCGGGGATATGAGCGTGAAGATACTTTACTTTACTCAGAATCAGAAAAATCTTTATTCACTTGAACCATACAAGTGGTATTTGTGCGCGTCGACATTTTTTTAAACTACCGCCGGATCGGAACGCGGCCACACACTGAGTAGATCCGGCGAAAGAAACTCAGCGCGCTCGTCTTTTTTACTTTTCTTTACTTTACTTAATGGTCGAAACGTTAGCGAACAAGCAGTGAGTCAGAATAGTTATTACACGAGACATGTTCGAATCCCAACATGAATAGATACTTGTGTAGCATAAAGTAAATAGCGACAGTAGCATACAAATTTATCTGAAAAGTTCAATAAATGAAAGAATCTTTGAATGTAAAATAATTTTGATTTTATATACTGAGACATGCTTTCGAACGGTATCTATTTAACTTTTTTAGCGTTAGATCAAATTTACATATATTATAATTAGTAGACGTTTCGGCTTCAGTGAGACTAAATCAGGTCCACTATAACTTTTGCGTCTTTTATTTTTATTAAACACTAGCTGCTACCTGCGGCTTCGCCCGCGTTTTCACAGAAACCCGGTGTGCGATCGGGATTTAAGATAGCCTATATGTTAATCCAGGTCACAATCTATCTGTCTTCCAAATTTCAGACAAATCCGTTCAGCCATTCGAGCGTGAAAGAGTAACAAACATCCATACATACATACTTACAAACTTTCGCATTTATAATATTAATAGGATATAAATACTGGGTAACATTAAATAGGTATAATTTTATTAATAATGAAGTTCCAAGTTTCTAAAGAAACTAGCTAAACAGCTACAAATAAAAGAAAAAAAAATATTGAAACAAATTTTGTGCAGTTGCAGAAGGTATCAAATTAGGTATAGAGTATATTTGTCTATGTTATATACATAAGAGTATATCCCTACATAATATTATATGCGTCATTCGGCTTCCTCGCTCCCGTTTTGTATCAGGGTCGGTATAATTACTTCGCTGGTCATTTTAATTTTCAAAAACTTCGCAGATATTCAACGAGACCGTCTAGTGTAAAGAGCTATCATATTGTACATGAAAGGCTTAAGGTAAGTTTTGTATTCAATTCGATATACCTACGTATACAATGGTTTATAACAACCACATTATAACCTACCATTTTTGTAACTATTGTTATTGGGTATTTCCTAACTTTAGCTTAAGAAAAAGAAACGATACATCCTTTTATTATAAGTCAAAGGTTTTTGACACGACATGTTGAACAAATGTCGTCGTCTTCAATAAATTTACACAAAACTTGAATTAACTAATTACATATGTAAACCTTGCTTGGGAATCACTATCTCATTGGTAAAATTGTATGGAAAACATATTTTATATGTTTACTTATAGCAAATCAACTTACCAAACCCTCATTTCTTTGTCTAGCTGGCGAAGATCTTTTGTGAAACGTTTACATTCTTGGTCCATTCCGTCAGCATCTATCTTTTTCCAGGGCGACTTCTTCCAAAACTCTATAGTACCCATTACCAAGGAGTAGTAATCCCAAAGTTGCTGGAACAACCGACAAATAAACGCTTACTTCCTACATATAAATAAAAACTCTTGACATAATAAACTAAGAACCACTTACATGTTTCTGCGTTAACTATTTAACACAACGGCTGCTCTCAGACATGTCAATTATAGTTTAATCACTCATTAAGTAATCATCTTCACGCCAATATCCCCGAAGACCTAGACAGAGGTACAAGCAGGGCATCCACGGCCACGACTAGCCGAAGACACTAAGTCCCAGAATATGATAGGTGGCAAGCCTATCGCTAACCGGGCACATATCTAATCCCATGCAACGTTACTTTTATTAGAGAATTGAAAATACACATCTTCTATTTTTTTTGACCGACCCGGAGATCGATCCCGGGCCCTTAAGAAATCAAGTATGACGCTTGACCACTAATCTACGGCCGTTCAGAGAATGCGTTCCTGACACGTCGCGATTGAACTGACGACGTAACTTTGTAATGGCGTTGCAGTTACGATAAAAATATTATTGCTGGTTGTTTACCGTTTTAACAATTGATGAGCATTAAAACAACATTATTATGTCAATAATCAATTAATGTTATAATATTGTGCCAAACTGAGTGTCAAATAACTTGGTAAACAATATTTTTCTAAGTCTAAACTGCGCTATTACAAGGTTATGTCAGCGCTTTATATTTGTAGTGCTATGCTAACAATAACAGGCAATAATAGTATCGTATTCTGTTCTTATACAGTTACACTTTATAAAATAATACGTTTTGTTTTTCTTTTTAATAATTTAAAAATAATGGACTATAAGATAACTTTTATTAAATATAAAAATAAAACTACGACCAGATACAGAAACTACCTACCGAAGCTAATAAAAAAGAAGAAATGGTAGCTTGGTTACAAGCAAAAGGCATCGACGCAAATATGCAGATGCTAAAAGCAGAGCTAATTAAATTAGTTAAAGAAAATAAAGCGGCAAATGTGCGATTCGAAATCGATGAACTGGCTCTGGAGTACGGTCATCACGTTCTAAGAATTCCACTGTATCGTTGCCAATATAACGCGATTGAGCTAATCTAATAATCTTAAAAATAACGCGGCGGTTCATTTTGGAGGAACGGTAACGAACTCAGTGTTATGTTGTGCCCATCACTAGTCGTGACTAACTGATAGGTGTCAGGAACGCATTCTCTGAACGGCCGAAATATAATCGACGTATTTAAGTGCAACCATAAGTTAGCTTATATAGGGTTAAGTCACGTGTGTGTCTGGCTGTAGTATCATAATTTATTAAATGTTACACCGATTATGATACGTCTTTTTTTGTTTGAAAGCTAACGTAATCGTGATGGTTTTATTCGTCGTGAGCTCATTGATTTTTTTTTAACTTTAGCTTTATTTACAACTTACCAAAACAATGTCTAAACGGCAGTTATCTATCTATATTTGTAGGAGGAGTTCTTTTGTCCTATGCTAAATCCAGTTATACTTTACTATAGCAAAACTTACTTTTATAAGTTTCAGTTCTCGTCGACATTGCTTCAGACACTTTTCATCTGGTGGTTGGATGTCAAATAAGCTGCACGATTTCTTCAGATTGGCCACAATATCTTCGAAATTACAGAGTTCAAGATGAATTTTGTCTATTTGCTTGTATGGATCCTTACAGTTCTCGTAAAATACCTGCACATAAAAGTTATGATAGTGTGAACTCATGTAGATTATGTTTTCTCAAATGATGAAATTAATAAATGAGAAAATGCTCTTCAAATAACTTATGAATAGAAACATACGTAATATACTTAGCATCACAGCAGGTTTGGCAACGAACCTTTAACATAACCTATTAACCCAAGCTATAAAAAATGCTTACTCCAAAACACCGGTTAATGCTTTCGGAACACGTAAATATAAAAAATGGGAACTACAAGCCCTCAGTCTCTTTCAAAATATCGTATTGATTTAATAAAAAATTACTGATCTTTTTTTCGAATCCGAATTGATTAATAGAATATAAAGAATATATGAAGAATCTTCCGGATCTTCCGATCCGATATTAACTAATAAATCTGTGATCTGCAGGTGACCAATTTTGATGTTTAAACGAATATTATTTCCATTGAACAGGCTTCATAGTAATACGACGACATTATTGACAAAAATCTAGAGTAGCACAACATTTAGCAAACTTCCATTTGACATTTAAAATAGACGTGCCAAATAATAAACATTTTTTAAAACTTACTCTACTCAATACTCAATACTTATTGTATTTATTTTTACATCTCCCTCGGTATTGCAAAAGTGATCCAGACTATTGTTGCATACAGTTATAATATTATTATTTTAAACAACATAGGAATATACTTTTTACAATACGCCTTAACATATTGTTGCAAATTTAATAGCTGGCTATATAATTAAGGACGCTGGATAGTTTAGTTTTTTACTCAGATTTGAATATAAAACTATATAACTGGAATGCTGTTTGCTTAATTTTGGCACCATTTAGAATGGGAAAAGTCAAGAAGTTGTGTTGTATAAAAACAAAGGTGAAAATGAAAGTTGTTATGAATCTACAAGGAAAGCGCTCAAAATCTTCGTGATAAGAACTGGTCATATAAAAAACGCTAATATTACACGCTGTGAAGTATTTTAATACGATTCAAACAACTTTGAAAATTCCACCTGTACCTAAACAGAGAAAGTCACATCGGCGAATTTATCGAAACATCGTGCTAAGAGAAAAAATATTTCAGTGAAGGGTTGTTCCTTTAGCGATCTCAGCGCGTACTATGCAAAGGCGTTTCATAATAACCAAGTAGAATTTTTCATTCATTCATTATAGGATGACAACGCATCTGTAATACTCCTGGCGTTGCGGATATCCATGGGCAACAGTGATCACTTCACACCGATTAATTTCCTGCCTATTTTCTCCTCTTCTATAAAAAGGTATAATAAGATATTTCATACCTACTCATGTACTAACGCTAATACTGGGTGTTAGAATCTTACGTTCTTCAATTTGAACTGGTCGCGGTACATGTTGAGCCGCAGCGTGATGAGGGCGACCCGCTTGGCGATGAGCGCGGCCTGCGCGGCTTGCAGCGGCGCCACGTTGTTCTTCTGCACCGTCGCCAGCTTCACTAATCCGCGCCACTTCTCTGGCAGCACGTCCAGCTACAAGGAACAACTGATTTAAGCACTCGATGGTTCAGCTTACTAGACGAGCGCAAGGAACAAAACACACATATTAGTTAACACAATTGTTTTAATATAGGGAAGATCAAGGTGGGTTGTGACAGAGGAGAGTTTTTGGAATCTATTAACGGATATTGAGCTTGCAATAGTGTACGTTTATCAGTTCAAGTCTTGAGCTAGCAACCTATTGCGAATTCACATTTTAAAGATTCCCAAAAATCGACGATGTCACAACTCTCCTCTATCACAACTCACCTCGGTCTCCCCTACCTAAAATCCAGAGTAGAAAAAAGCAATGTCTAAGAAAAATGGTAGATCAGGTGTCAAAATGGTGTGATTAATAGTTCTCGCTGGATTGTTCGCTGCATAAAACCCAAGATGAGTGGTATGACTAAAGTGGAATGCTGTGACAAAACAATGTGTTCAGCACGGCGGTGGGCTCTGGACTCAGTCTCAACCACAGGTTATCTTACTATGTTTTGAGAGAGATGGATTGACTGTCTGTCATTGTTGATAATTCCCTTGCGATGTTATACATCGATTTAACTTTTCCAATTTCTATTTAGTTGAATTTTAATTTACACAAACCACTGAAGCTAAGGAGAGCCGCAAGAGACGACATTTGCATCTTAACTTGTGAACGTCGTCACCAGTGATATTTTGTAGCCCCACAAAATATCACACGTCTGTAGCCCCTCTTGCACGTTTCAAAATTTAATTATACATTCAATCTTGGTCAAATATTGTTAATAAGTATACCATTCAATAGGTAATTTCACCCTATATTTGAAACTGACTCGAAGTTCTATACCAGGAACGTGCAAGCGATTCTAATTTACGAGGGTGGATCCAAAAGTTCGTGGCCTAACCTACATGGAGCTATGACATCTTTTTAAAATCTACCGTCATTTGTTAGTATGTGTCATATTGATTTATTGTGCGCAGTTTCATTCCGATACTGCACAATATAAATTTTCTGTGATTATTTGTTTGAAGCAATCTGACGCAATTTTCAATAATGGAGAAAATTGAACACCGTGCAGTCATTAAGTACCTCAATAAAAAAGGCCTATCACCAAAAGACATCCATCAAGATATGGTGAGCACTTTGGAGGAGTCTGCTCCATCATATTCCAGTGTCAAGAAGTGGGTAGCTGAGTTTAAGCGCGGTTGTGAGAGCATTAAAGATGATCCTAGGAGTGGAAGGCCTACATCCTCTGCCACGAAAGAAAACATCGATAAAATTTGTGATCTCGTACTGGGTGACCGACGTTCGACCATTGGTTAGATAGCTGAGATAACAAACATTGGTTATGGCCGGGTGCAACATATAATAACGGAAGAGTTGGGGTTCCATAAGGTTTCTGCTCGTTGGGTCCCGAGGTTGCTTTCAGCTGAACAAAAACGAGTTCGATACTCAATTTCGCGAGACTGTTTGGAACTTTTTGAGACTTGATCCCGAGGACTTTTTGTCTAGATTTGTTACCATGGATGAAAGCTGGGTTCACCACCATACTCCTGAATCAAAGCAACAATCCAAACAGTGGAAAAGATCAGACTCTCCTACACCGAAAAAGGCTAAGGTCGTTTTGTCGACTAACAAAGTCATTGCTTCTGTTTTTTGGGATGCGAAGGGCATTATTTTTGTAGATTAATATATATTTGTACATAAAAGGTCAAACTATAAATTCTAGTTATTATTGTAACCTTTTACGAAGACTCCGGGAAGAAATAAAAGAAAAAAGGCCGGGAATGTTGCGTAAGAAAGTTTTGTTTCATCAAGACAATGCACGTGAAACTTCACAATGAAGTGTGAAACTTCGGTTGAAACAATGTCTGTAATCCATGATTGTGGCTACGAATTGCTGCCCCACCCACCTTATTCGCCGGATTCAGCCCCCTCGGATTATCATTTATTTCCAAATTTAAAAAACACTTGGGTGGCTCGAAATTTTCGACCAAAGATGAGGTGATAGTCGCAGTAAACGACTATTTCGCAGAACTTCCGGAATCTTTTATTTTCGAGGGGATAAACAAGTTGCAGGTCAGGTGGAAGAAGTGTGTTGAGCTAGATGGAGACTATGTCCAAAAATAAAAATAAATTTAGACCCACTTTTCTTTCATTTTCTTGGTCGAGCTTAGAACTTTTGGATCCACCCTCGTATTCTTAGAGAGTATATCAATAAGACACATGGGCGTAGCCTGGTAGGGTCATAGGGGGGTATCCCCCCCGCCACTAGAAGAGCAGTCACATAGAACTGCAACTATCCGGAAAAGGCTTCAACGGACTATGTAGTTATGTTAAGGGACAGAGCGAGAAGGTTTAAAAATATTTTGTAAAGGACCTAGCAGAATATTAATCAAGGAAAGCTATTTCTTGTTACTATATTTTATTTTAATAATAGTTTAAAATGAAACTCACATTTTATACTTTAAAAACCATGGAAAATCATATTTTCCAGGATTATTTTGGCTACCTCCTTCCAAACAAAATCTTGATTACGCTCTTGATAATACTAAGCAGTAGAAGTAAAACATATACAACGTGTCCCAAAATTCAACGACAAGGCGGTTGTGCAACGACTACCCAGGAAAAATAAGAAAAGAATCGGTCTTTTCCATTTTTAAGGATATTTATAAAAAACTTTGATCGTATATATTATATCAAATTAAAAAAAATTGGGTTCCTAAGTACAAAAAAGGTAACTTACCAGTGTGTAAACAGTAAATCGTCGTTCGGAATCTATATCCTATACTTATCCAAACGTAAGCATAAATCAAATTAAATTATACACATTAGTCGTTTTTTAATTCTTTCAGTTTTCTAGTAATTTTATCATTTTCATTAATAATCAAAATAAGCAACTAAGTTTCAAAAGTTAAAACTGTCTTATCGTAATATAATACATAATAATATAATAAGTGACCGGTTGGCAATTCAGTGTCTTCGGCTAATCGTGGGTGTCCAGGTTGTGCCTTTGCCTACCTCTTCGGGGATATGGGCGTGAAGATACTTTTTTTGTTACTTTTTTTCATACTTGTATAAAAAGTCAATGACAAGAAGAAAATTCACCCACCATTTTTTGTTAATAATTATAAACCTGTATAAGCTTGACAGTCTAAAAAATGTGCTCGGTACCTGCTTAAACCTTAATCCTTACTTAGATTAAAAATTCATTAACCACCGGAGACCAAACTTGTTATTATTTTCAGTTAATCTAAACTGTAGGTATATCATTACTTTAAACAGATGTATCTACTAGTCATAAGTTTCCTTCGGCAAATCTACACCATATTTCTTCACCACAAAGGCGCCTAGGTACACTGTAGATTTTACTATTAGTTTTATTACAATAACTGAATTACGTTTGAACATTTGTTTACAAAATTACCAAACTATATACCTAGGCTTCATGCTAACATCAGTCGCCTCGTTAAACACATTATTGTCTGTGATAAGACTGACAGCTAAACCTATTGTGTAATAGGATCATACATGAACATGATGTCTCTCAAAGGGTCAATGAATGATCGATCAGCAAGAGTTCACTTCAGCTTCACTTCGTTCAGAACAACCGTCAACCACTGAAGACCATTTTTGTCTTCCTGCAGCTGTCTTTTACAGTACCATAGTCAATACAAACAGATACCTGGTCATAAGTTTCTTGAAAGAAATCGACGGCCTAATATTATAAATGATGTCGAAGCTAGCGTCCAACTTCGACGCTACTCCATTACTTCATTCAGAACAACCATCGACCGCCGCAGACTGGTCTTTTCGTTGTCTAGCAGCGTAATTTCTATCTCTCAAAGACAAACAAAAACCAACAATTACCTGTTCATAGGTTTCCTCAGGGAAGTCGACGCCGTACTCCTTCAGCACATACATGATGTCCCGTAGGGGCTCGAACATCTGGTCGGTGCCGGCGTCAACCTTGGCCCGCACCTGGTTGAGCACTCCCATCACCTGCAGCAGCCCCTCGTAGTCATCCTCCCGCAGCTCCACCGACAGCTCTTTAGTGGCGTAAGCTATAAACTTCTCCAAATCGTCGAGGCTGTGAACAAGACAAATATATGAATTGATGCTTCTTATCATCTGCCCTAGGTGGAGTTTCACTATATTCACAGTTTTAAAGAGACTAGTGGTCGCCCATTGGTCGAAATTCGACCATAATACATTTTAATATCTTGTTGATAAGAACTCCATATTATTCATTTCTCAAGAGCAACTACTTTGTTTCCAAACTTTTTAGTTTGCCATCTGTGATATTTTATCGTAATCATCACTATATTTGTTTGTATGTGTCAAATGCATAGTAGTGTTGGTAATGTTTTATTTATTGATTTAATGTAATTTATAAGCATTATTATTGAAAAGTATTAGGGTTCTGCACTTCTCCTACACATAAACTATAATTGTGCCAAATTGTATGTTCCTGCGTCCGCGCAATTTTCGTAAAAACGGGTTTTGGCAAAGTTTTGGCATCACGTATTGATATATAGATAATACCTTCCATTAGTTTAATGCATTATGTAAAAGTACAAATTTTATTTAAAAAGATTGTAGACATACCAAATATTTATTTATTAACTCCCGACGGAAAAAGAGGGGAGTTACAAGTTTGGCGTGTCTGTGTGTGGCATTATTAATTTTGAACGTGTAATGTGTAAGTAAGATTGTCATATAACAGCAAGTGTACTCTCAAGTAACCTCATCTTAATCTAAATTTCGTTGTTTTCTATTGATCTCCTATACGCGTCGTACAAAACGGATTGACCGATTTCGGTGCGGATATTTTGTTTGAAAGCTGACGTGATCGAAATGGTTCTTAGCTATATTACACGTTCTGTCAAGGATTATTGATTTTTTTTCTTAATTATATTTAAAAAATCTTTAAGACTGCGATTTTACTCGATTTTTTACTTCATCCTCGAAACCCTCAATGAGGCGTAGATTCATAATTCTTTCCTACAAAATAACTAAATGCTGCATTCAGAGATGTTAATTAACATTTAATATATTATTGTGTGACAATTTTGTTCATAAAATTATACAAACGATTTATGCAATGTGAACAACTGCTTGATTCTACAAAATTTTCATTCTTATTCTTACAAAACTATGCTTTATAGGATTGAAAAGCAAGCAAACAGACTGATTTTCAGATCATTTCTTTATTACTCATAGACACTAAAAGTGACAATAATGAGCAACCAACTTGAAGTTGAAATATTAAGACTCTCGTGTGAGTAAATTTAAGCGATACCTTTCATAAATGAAGCACTAAAATTATGACGACACCAGTAGTTAAGGCATTTTTACCAAAACTCTGCCACCAACGTAAGATCCCTTAAAGCAGTATTTTAAACAACAAAAACTTCAATGTGAACTAGCTTAACAAGTGTCATACAATCTGAACAACAACGTTATAATAATTACATAAATCGATATTTTCGCATAATTATTATGCTAACATCCTATTATAAATGCGAAAGTTTGTAAGTATGTATGTATGGATGTTTGTTACTCTTTCACGCTCGAATGGCTGAACGGATTTGTCTGAAATTAGGAAGACAGATAGATTGTGACCTGGATTAACATATAGGCTATTTTAAATCCCGATCGCACACCGGGTTTCTGTGAAAACGCGGGCGAAGCCGCAGGTAGCAGCTAGTATTTCATATTTTCAACGTCAGTGCTTGGTAAAACTTCCAAATATTCATATTTTTAAGTAAAGAAACACCTGTACTGTTTTATGTATCACTCATAATTTGTAAAATAAAGTTTTAGGTCTGATGATTTTTTTTTCTCCATTCTCCATTAAGCTCTGCTGAGCATCTTCTTCGACATAACAATCTAGTCTATAGACTGACGAGTAATTATTATAATTTATCTTAATCTGCTAAGCTACAATCTCTAAGTATAAGTCCGTCAATCTTTACTTAGTGTCTCTAAAATTAAGTTCCGTTAGTATCTTGAACTTAAAACACTGTCACTTGATTTTGGTCGACTATACCGCTAGGTTAATTATAAAATAATAAATTATAAGTGATACGTAAAACAGTACAAGTGTTTCTTTATTTAAAAATATTAATTATGTCAACAAACACAAGCAAACACAAGTAAAAAAGCAAGTTAATTTACCTCGTCTGAACGTGATCTTTTAGGTTCTGCTTGTACAGATTACTCCACTTGCAAATGATATTCATGATCGCCTGGTTGAGCCTCTTCATGTCAAGTTTAAGCCAACCATTGCAAAGGAAGTTTGACGGCAGGGCGGCGACCTCGTCGTACAGAGCATTGTACATGTCAATCTGTTTTTACAACAACATGTAATTTTACATGGCTGTAAAATTGTTTATTTCAATAATAATTTCTCAATTATTTGTTATAATATAAGGAATATGTATTATAAAATATAAGTATACTAGCTGCCTGTTCCGGTTTCGCTGGAATGGTAATTTTTTTGATCATAAATTGAGATGTAAGCTATCCTATCTTTCAAGTAGGAGCAAACTGCACACGGTATGCAAATTTGATTCGAAATCGGTTAAGTAGTTTAAGAGTCTATCGCGGAGAAACAACGTGACACGAAATTTATATATATTAAGATAACAATCGCCTCTGTGGTCTAACGGTTCAGTTGTTGGACTTGACTGCATGTGGTCCCGGGTTCGAATCTCGGGTCGGGCAACTAAAAGAAAGTTGGGTTTTTCCAAATTTTCTAATAAAAAAAATGTTGCTCGGGATAGGATATGTGCCCGGTTGGCGATAGGCTTCCCACCTATCACATTGTAGGGGACTTAGTATCTTCGGCTAGTCGTGGGTGCCCTGGTTGTGCCTCTGCCTACCTCTTCGGGGATATGGGCGTGAAGATACTTTAAGATAACATAAATCTAACGTGAGTGTTGACACCAAACTAGTTTAATACTTATTTTAGTTATGTGGTATCAAAATATAGTCTCATTCGGCTAAAACAAAATTATATAGAAATTTTCAGTTTTTAAAACTATCTATTCCAAGTTTCACATTATCATTGAAGTAATACTATTGAAAAAAATATGAAAATGATAAAAATATTACTAAACATTTGTATTATATGCATACATCTTAATATACATTTTTGAGATGAGGCCGAGGGACGGAATCGAACCCGTTAAAGTTCACGCTTACAAGACGTGTCGAAGTAAAACATTAAAAAAATGCAGTGATAAATCGCAGAGAAAATTGTAATCAAAATGTTGTAAAAATTCTCGGAACTTATGGTCACCCTTGCAGGTAGATACATACATATATACATACATATCTTCACGCCAAGTTCCTTACGGGGTAGGCAGAGAGTATCGTGTGCCAACCTCACGATCCTGACAAACCTGACTTGCTTCCTTCACATTCATAACCCTTTTCATACAAACACGCCGGTTTCGGAGACTCTTGACACCACCCTCGGATAATATCCGATTGATCTGATCGTGAAATGTCAGCATTGATCTCCCCGGGCATCTACATCCATCCACATTCGCATTGTATATCTGCTTTGTCAATCTTTCATCTGTCATTCTTTCCACATGACAAACCCAGCGGAGCATGCCCTTTCGCATTTTAACACCAACACTTTCTTTCAATCCCACTCTTTCTCGGATCTTATTGTTACGAATACGGTCAGCGAGCGTTACACCACAAATTTTCCGTAGTGCTCTCATTTCGACCGCATTTATCCTACTTTCATGCTCTTTCTGACATACCCAACTCTCGCTTCCATACAATAACGTTGGAATAAGCACAGAATTATGCAAAGCAAGTCTAGCTTTTTGACTCAAAACCTCGCTTTGGAATAGCTTACCCAACGCGCCATTCACACTATTCCCTGCACTCACTCTCTTCTCTACGTCCGCTGTGTACCTTCCATCCCTGCTAAAAGCACAACCAAGATATACAATTTCATTCACTTGTTCCAGCGCTACATCATCAACCAAAACTCTTACATCAGTTATGGCTACGTCTCTTTCAAACACCATTATTTTGGTTTTCATCGCATTCAAATGTAAGCCCCTTTCTTTACAATCTCCTTCATTAACTGTGACCAGTGTTTGCAGCTCAGATGGTGTAGAGTCCAAAAGTACAGCATC